>JAMWEH010002028.1:0-17290 GCA_024721245.1 Mitragyna speciosa
TATATTGGTTCTCCAATCACCAATTATAAGGAATCGATCAAAAACATATACCAGCAAAAAACAAAATATGTTTTTTGTTTTTATTTTTTGCGATTTTTACATGACGAGAGCAATATAATTTCTCACAGGATAATACAAAATTAAGGTACTATGTGGAATTGACCAGATTTGATGACCAGAGTACAAATTCTTACTCAAGATTAATGAAAGGGTTAAATTACCAATGGAGCACCCAAAATCACAATAGTGGCAATAGAAAAAGTTCTACAACAACCAAATACCACAATAGAATCATTTCACAATGAGAAAGTACATATTTCAACAAAAAAGAAGTAAACATCTACATCTTAAAAAAAAAAGGATCGCTAATACAAGAACAACATTAAAGCTAAAAAACGACAATCATAAAGCAAAAACTATGGGTTTCAACAAGAACGAAGGAACCATCAACAACCCAGAAGATGATGATAAGGAGACGATTGCTAGATTGAAAAAGAAGCTCAAAACTAACAAAAAAAAGAACACTTAATAAAAATCTTGAAGTTTTAGATTTTTCATATTTTATTCAATTCACGTTTATATTATTAGAATAACTGATTTCAAGTTTATTCATTAAATTTTATATTTATTAAGTTTATTCATTTTTCCCTCTTATTCTATATTTGAATCTTCAAAAATAATTTCTAACTTAATTCAATAACTTTATTAACCAATCGACACACACTAAAGGCATGTGCACTTTCTATTGTGATATGTGTGTGAGAGATACAGATAATTCCACAGTCATTTTGGTTTGGAACTACGTAACGGTGGCAAAAATTCAAGGGCTGTCCTTTCCAAGTGTGGGACCTGGAACATTGGCGGTATATGACGTCGTTCACCTAATAAGGTGCGCAACCCGGCAACCACACTGTTCATCAACAGTATGATGTTTATTTGGCCTCACTAATTTGGCCATAGATCTTGAGTGCAATGCCATGTCATGCTTACTATCTGTAACAATATATTGCACATACTAATAGATTGGTATTTGTTCTTTATAATTATCAATAAAGCATAATAAAATTCAAATAACACATGTTATCTTGGAAGCATGTATAACATGGTGTTAGAAACTATAAGCGTAAACTGATAATTTGTAATTTGGAATTTTAACTGAAAATACTTGCTCTTTTGAATAGTGTAATATGAATATAACTACTAAAAAAATGAAATGGAATATTCCCAGCGCCCATAATTTTGTCTATAAATTGTCCCACGAGGGTAGTATTTTATGGTACTATAATATTCCTAAAGATCACCCCCTTTAGTTTCTCTCTGTTCATAGATAATCAAAGTAGCTGTTGGTACCCAAGTCAATGGTCAATTTTGTCTAGAAATAGCCTTTTGTTTTTGCGCCGTGGGGGGGGGGGGGGGGGGTGGGGCGGCATTATTTATACTAACAGAATATTTCTAATCCTCATCTCATGTACTTTCCATCTATTAAAAAATACTCCAAGCTCAATGCAGTGTGAGAAACATCCGAAGTCGAACTCTAGAATTGGTCAGACTACTCTCCACACTGACTTAAGCATGAGAATGATCATCCGATATTGAACTCCAGATTTGATTAGACTTATATCCAAGGCATTGCAGGAACCCCAATTCATTGCCCTAACTCATCGCATTGCAAGAGCCATAACTCAACGCAGTCTAGCTGCTCGACCTCAACTTTCTTCAATAGCCTTTATAGTAGTAGTAACTACGATATGAATGGCTCTCAATGCCTGCCGTTCTATTACACAAAAATGATAGATTGACATGGTGTTAGGTGAAGAGGTCTAAGTTTTTTAAGAAATTGTCAATATTGATAACTTACCACTTTTTATCGAAAATTTATACATTTTTTATCGCTTTAGCTAGCTCTATGTCATCATAGCACATTCCTATATTACATAGGTCTGGAATATTTCTCCTAATTTATGTAATCAGCAGCTGTTAAAGTCATATCAGAACCTATTAACATCAGTTGTTCCTTACTTATCATTCTTGGTCATGTTAGTGTACATATTGTACATCTGATTAGACAATTGATTTGGGATTGATTATCGGATATTTCCTTCAATATTTTAGTGTGCTAATAATCTACAAGCCTATAAACATAGGCTTCTTGTATTTTTGTAATTAAGGACCATTTTATCAACATGTACCTATTCTTTTAAAAACTTTGATTATCATTGGTATAAAAGTTTTTTATCACTTGGTGGGCTTAATTTCAATCTATTAATGGGTTTTCAATCTCTTTTATGGGTCTTTTCTACTTTACATTCTGTTGGATATTTTAATAAAAACAAGAAGTCATATGTTTAATTTTTGAATTCAAAGCCTACGAGTTACAAAATATTGAATAAATTGCAGTTAAAAATTCAAATCATTCAAGCCTATGAGTTACAAAATATTGAATTAATTTTAGCTGTAAAATAAACCATTCAAATGTGTAACTTCTGTTTTCAATGTATGATTTATGTCTATTATTTTGTAACCTATGTAACGGTTATTTTTATGAATTCATTTAGTGAAGTTTTACCGTTATACAATGTATCTAGACTTTTTATTTTACAGCTGAAAAAATGAGGTAATTATTCTACTTAATGATAGTATTTTGTAACTCCTAAATTCTTAGCGAGGATTCTACCAACATTGTCAAATACACTTTGGATATCTTAAACTATCTTCTACTTCTCTCCCTCACTATAATATTGGGCATTAGTTAGGTGTTGAGAAAAGCTTTAGCTTCTCTAGATTGTGTAGGTTTAGTAGAAGTAGCAGTGAAGGCTGGGTTGTTGTATTTCAGAGGCGACATGCTACCAACCTCTTATATCGGGAATAATCCTATAAGAGACGCGAATCGTCTTAAGAGAGCGACCTAGTCCACGCCTTACCTATCCAAAAACTTTATTTGTTCTTTCTTTGATTTTATTTCTGCAGGTTGGTGGAGCAATTTATATTCTCAAGTAACAACACATCCTTTCATGGGTAGTTTAATTATTAAATGGTGTCTCCTTTATAATCTCTTTTAAAGGGTTTGATCATTCAATTAAGAATGTTAAATTTTCTGGCTTTGCTTTTCGGTAAACTTTCAGACAATGAGTTAAATTCTCTTCACTTTAAGGGTTCTAATCCTTCCAAGAGTTCCAGTACCTTCAAGAATCAAGAGATCCGGTCCCTCATCATTTTAAGTATTTTAGTCTTTCTTCAGTTCAAGGGTTCCAATCCCTCTTAATTCATGATTTTTCAATCCCTTTGCAATATTTTATCCAACTAGTTAAAGTCCTTCTCGTGATATATTGTCTTCTATGACGTTTATGACATGCCACGGTAATTTCTGCAGTTGCTGCTGCATCTCATTTACAATTTCAAGTGGTTTCTCCACAGCCACCTTGAGTTTGAAGGGAGATGTTAATGTAAATAATGTAGATTTGATTAGATAATTAATTCGGGATTGATTAGTGAATCTTTTCTGTAATAGTGTAAATATTATATCTAGATTCATTGTGCCTATATTTATTGTATCTACTAGTTATCTATAAATTGATAAATATAGATTTCATGTAACTTTGTAATTGAGCACCATTCTAATAAACACAATTTCTTTCATAAACTCTATTATCATTCTTATGATGCTAATCTACTAAGGGTGCATTCAATTCATGGGATGTGTAGCTGACTAGATTATTAATCCTATTTTATACAATGTTTGATAAAGTTTTAAGTAAGGGATTATTCATCCTATCTCACTGAAATAATCCCTTGCACATAGGTTAAAATAATCCTATGGGGCATGTAGTATTATTTATCCTGGATGACTCTCAGATGGGATAACAAAATTATCAACTAATTTGTTCTCACCTGCCACCGTCACCCCGACCACCATCACTACCACCACCATGACCACCACGACGACCACCATCACCACCACCACCACCATGTATTGCTACTTCTACCGCCACAGTGCACTTGCCATTGTATCACTACCACTATTGAGCACCACCATTACCATTGCCGAGTACCATAACTACCACTGCCATACAACACCACCATCCCCATGATCACTATCATGTGCTACCAGCACCTACTACGGCATGCCACTACCATCTATTGTATATTACCATCATCGAGTACCACCACTACTACTACCATGTAACACTGCCATCACCATCTAACACTGTGTGCCACCACGACTATCCGATACCATGAGCTACCTCTTTTATCAAATAAAAATTATATAAATAAAATTATATTGTAAATTTTAGATATTTTAGTGAGTGAATTTGAAATTCAATCCCCAATTAAATACACAATAACATTACTTTTTAAAATGTCCCATCAAATGTAGTATCAACCAAACATTGGATAATTGAGTTCATTAATCTGAGAATGACTCATCTCAAGATTCATAGTCAGAGATGACTCATCCCAATATTCATCTCATCTCGTCCATGAATCAAACGGACCTTAATTATTTTGTGCGGAGATTTAAATTTTCATATGGTTCGAGGGGCTAATAACATGTTGGTTGGTTGATTTCTTTGTGCTCCGCATGAATTCTCTTTACGTGTGTAAAATGAATAATTTCCTCAAATCAAGAAAACGTTCAATGCTTTCGCCGGCTTAGGACCAACAAGGAATTCGCAGTCAACAGGCCACCATTATCACCACCAGAAAAAAAAAAAAGAAATCCAAGAAATAAGGCGACTCGAAAAAATTTGTATTTCATCTTTTCATCATCTTCCGTTTCTTCGGAACTCCCATGGTCTATGCTATGATATGTTTGTAATTTATTTTTTTTCTAATTTTCTTACTTTAGCAATCAGTAAACTAGTTATATTTTTCATGTTGTGTTCGGTTCAGGGAGGGAGAGAGACTAAGGAAGATCCAAAAGAGACCAAAGAGAAATCTGATAGAGCAAGTGGACAAGGAAAAAAAAGGTTTTCAGGAGTTTTTCGTTTAGATCACTAATATGAAATGAGTAAATTGCATAATATAAAATTATAAGAAGTTGGCATTAAATGGAAAGAAAAGATCAATAAAAATATAGGCAAGAATAATATTCAAACAGCCAAAAGACCCAACATATTAATATTATAATGCTTTCTACTAGTAGATCACCAGAATTTTGGTTGCTTGCACACCCCAGGCTAATAGTACAAACAAGAAAGTAATGCCAATAAAACACAACTCAAAAAAGGGCGCCAGGGGTGGCAACACAACGATTTAAAAAATAAGTAAATAAAGACAGCCAAAAAAAGTGATAAGAAGTGGTAAGAAAACCACCAAGTACACTACTTAATTAAGAAGCAATATGCATGAATTAATTCGATCTCCATCTTCAGTGAGATCTGAGGAAGAAAAAGCTTAACTCCTGGCCAACATTACCATCTGGATCGATCAAATGAAATGATTCAGAATTTGATGACCCATGAACTCTTTGAAATTTTCCTCTGAGGTACATAATATCATCTTCACTCTTGAGTTCGCTTCCACTTAGAGTACCAGCACCTACGGCCACTGATTTCATTAGCTGCAAAACCTCCATATCAACTTTTGATGGATTTTTTTTTATAGCAAACCCTACTTTCCTTCTGTTGCAAAACATACTCCAAACGGGCATAGAAAGAAGAGAACAAGAACCCGAGCCATCTCCATACGTATTGCATTCGAGGGCGATTCTAAGAAACCCTCCTCTCATTTCCCTAGCAAGGGTGGATGTGGAAATTGCAAGTTCAAGAATGAGAGTTGGGTTGGTGGATTTAGGGCTTTCTTGGATACAAAAGCTAACTTTTCCACGACGACAACCGAATATGGTGCCAGTGATGGTGGTTTTAGAGAAGAAACTAGGCTGTCGACAGTAACAGTAGTTGTAATCACAACATTTTTTGTCTTTGTACTCATTTTCTTCTACAAAGATGCAATTGCAACTAGGAATAAGTAACTCTAGGAGAGATCGGAGGAGCTGCCATGACCGGACTTGTTTTTGGCAGTCAACAGTGGTGACACCACTAGTAAGGGTGGTGGTGGATCCTATTTTTGTGTACGGCATGATCATTGTGTTGGTTTAGGATCTGAGGCTTATATTAGTTTGCAGCACCCTCGGGAATTTATACAGAAGACATATGGACTAAAGTTTAGGTATTATTGGAGAGAAATAGAGAAGGTATGGTGAGGACATTTGCATTTATAATGTGTATGAATTATGCTTGTTTGTTTGTTATTGTTGTAGTCATATAGCACTTTGCCAAAAGTTCCAAATCGTCAAGTAGAGCCTACTTATTGCTTTAGCCTTTTCAAAGAAACAACATGTTTTTTAAATTTTGGGAAATATTTTTCTCTTTTTATGTTCCATTCCAATAGAGACTGTACACGGAAGAATATTCTATACTTAGCCTAGAATATTAAATCTCGATATGTTTTTTGTTTGATGCTTTTCATTTCATGGAAATGCCACCAAATCATAGGCTATAATTGGAGAAAAAAATTGTTTGTGATCAATTGCATGGACTTTTTATTTTATTATTTGTGCTCACAAATAAAGTGGTAAGGCAAGGTCATATCCCACCACAAGAACCACTTTGAATTTTTTAGGGCAAATTGAAAAGGAAGTGTTATCTTTGCGATCTATCAGTGGTCGATAATGTACAACGTTAGTTACTTTGTTTCATTGATGTATTATTCAGTAGAAGCAATATAAACATTTTAGAGGAAAACAAAATATGCTGTGACACAGATTATTACTTGCTATACCACTCGGAATTTTCCACTTATCTAACTGTCTATGGGTAGGCAAAACAAAAAAAAAAAAAAAAAGAATGAAATTATCTTTAACTTGTGTCTAATAGATTATGACCTTTTTACGTCCAGCCAATTAAGTAAAGCTTTATTGGATTCTGCTTTTCTGGTCTCATTGATTATAAAAACTTTAGGACTACATATTGAGTTAATGAATCAAGATCCACCAGCACCAAAATTGATGATTCCACACCACATCCGACACAACGAATTACAATAGAGATCATAAGAAATTATTTTTTGTGATAATTGATGATTAAAATTTCACATGTATTCACATTTAGTTTCAGATTTTCTATAGGTCATGATTTTGTTCAAGTGGATGTTCAACTTTAAAATTTACAATAAAAGTTAATCACTAATATCAGTTGAAATGGTAACATGCACAAATCTTCCGCTCCCAACATAGAGTTCTTTGAAAAAATTTTCTTCCATCTCTTGATCCCTGCTTAAGTCCCTTAAAATCATTAAACTCTCTATAAATTAAGGTAATAGTAGTATCACAATGCCTATATTAAATACACACATTTTACTCTTGCATGAGTGTTAGTTTTTTGCTAAAATTTAAGCTATTTATAGGGGAGAAGATTTTACATTATACAGTTACGTGATGAAAAGTGGACTGTCACTTGATTAGATTAGAAGTTACAATAATTCTATTTTCTTATCCAATTTGTAAAAAGCTGTGGTGTAAGCATCTCCGCGTCTGGGCTGGTCCAATAACTTTTGAACTTTTAAATCCACGGGTTTAAAATACTTAAGCCAAGTTATTTAGTAGTCCTAAACGTAGGATGTTATATACAAATCATTTTCTTTTCTTCCCACCAATGTGATGGGACTTTTTGAGGGTCTCACATTCACCCCTCCTTATCAGGCTTTGCGTTCCTCGCTAAAGCCCAATCCATATCATAATCCGGACTGTCCACTCGGTTGTATCGAATTCTAGAGGTGGCCTTGTACGGGCTCTAGAGGTGGCTCCCGCCCTTCGGTCGACGTAGCACTTAAGCCCCGCACAGCACTTAGTTTCCCCACTTCCTTGCGTAGTCCAGGCCCAAATACCATAGGCCCAGTCTCATCCCGTGCAGAAATCATACGACGTTTTCTCTAATATCATTTGTAACATCCCGTGTTCTGGGCTGGTCCAATAACTTTTGAACTTTTAAACCACGAGTTCAAAATGCTTAATCCAAGTTATTTAGTAGTTCAAACGTAGGATGTTATATACAAATCATTTTCTATTCTTCCTACCAATATGGTGGGACTTTTTGAGGGTCTCACATATGGAGCTTCAATTGGCCTTTGTATTCGAATATGGGTCCTTTAGGCTAAAGTCGAAAAGTCGACAGACATGTTTCCACGAAGTTTTTATTCAGATCGCACACGTTACTTTGTATAACTGTATGTAATTTCAGGTTTCACTCTTTATTTTGGACTGAAGCTGGCAAAAGATATCAAAATAAGAAACAAACAAAAGCGAAACAGGAATATATAAACATATGCATGGCTTTCTAGCCTGGTTTCTCCACTCATGTCCTTCAGCTTTCTGTCTATGTTGATGTTTACTTTTAAAATCAGGACAAGGGACAATTGCGTACTACCCAATCAACTTTGTAAAATCCATAACAGGTCTAAAATAAACATATATATCTTCAATAGGAGTGTAATCCAACCGAGTCAGATTTGAATACTACCAAAGTCGAGCTCGAGATCGTTAACATAAATAGCTCAAGCTCGATAGAATTTGTAATTTAAAACTCGAGATCAGCTTATTAATTTTAGAGAGAACTCAAACTTGACTTGCGATAGTTCGTGAAAACAAAATCAAACTCGAATTCGAGCTCGAGGTTCAACTGCAAACTTAAAATTCATATATAATTGATATGGATAAATTGATAATTTTATAGATATAATATTTAACATTTAATATATATATATATATATTTTTGAATTGCTCAAACTTACCTTTTACTGCTTGAATTCGAGTTCGTTTTATGTACAAGTTACTTGACCCTTGACTCGAGTCTGATGTTGACCGAACTCGAGTCAAAACTAAACCCCCTGCTCGCGAGCTGTTTAGTTCGTTAACACCCTTATTCAATATCAAATTTTAGGCAATTTATCAACAAAATGACTACCGTAACATGTTGCATATGCTTGTTTAGCATTCAAGTCATGGTGGTGGACGGCTTGCATTAGAGAAATAGTTCCTAGATATATGACTACATTTTTGGATGGACATTATGATCATTCAAGTATCTATGTCATCCTGGAGCTATGGGGTGCATTAATTTTGTGAATTTGCTAATATTACACAATGACTTAGACATTTGAACGACAAGAATATGCATCGGCCACTAAGTATGTTTTGATATTTGGCACTTTTCTCCTCACATTTTTATCTCTCGTCTCTTACTATTTTCCTCATATTTGGCACTTTTCTCCTCACACTCTTATCTCTCATCTCTTAGTCTTTTACATGTTAGAGCTTCAAATGTGGAGACAAGTCTTAGTGTGACATCTCAACTTTTTTTCCTTTTTTGGATAAATTGACACCTCAGTGTTAGGGTCCCGGCAGCAACCAATGCCAAAGGTGGCGACAAAATTTGTTTGCTCAGTTGGGCCATTCAAGTATTTGTAAATTAGGGGTTATGTGTAGTCATGTAGACCACAAAGCTCAAGAATTAGCATGTCTGTTTGTTTGTTCAGCACTATAAAAAATTTAGTACCACTAGATATTGGGGAACAAAGTAATTCTTCAACATTTTAAAGTTTTAACCTCGTAACCTCTTAGTTCTTTAACTTTCACCTTCCATTGGAAAAGAAGTAATAGATTCAGGCAAGGACCAATACAATTGGTGAGATTTCCTTACTTCATTTGAAACTATAAGATTTGATTCTCATCTATTTCCTGTCTACATATTTTCCAAAGAAATATACGTAAGCAAACTAATGTAGAATGCAGATGGCAATCAAACTGGATACCCCCCCCCCCCCCCCTTTTTGTTCTATGAATAAGTTATCCATGTCCACGTATGTTTGTACTTGGATTAATCAAAAAAATAAAGAAGGAAAAAAATCTATCACTGTACAATAATGAACAAAATTTTGTAGTTACTTTTCACGTGCATATATTCTTGATCAAAATGCTTAACATGAGATGTCATGATCATCTGCTTTCTAAATTTTGTTGCTTTAGATTCGTCAATGTCGATTACAGATGATTTGAGATTTGAGATAACTTGCTGTCTCCTTTTGATGAGGGCCGGGAGAGAGGGTGCTACCTGCATTGGTATCCATAGAAGATATCTTTCTCTTTTTGGGCGGTGATCAAATTCAAATTAACGCGTACCATTTTATATGGCAAAACTAGAAACGTGTACCATTTTTTTTTGGTTCCCCAGAATGGAAATATTCAAGATCAATGGTTGATTGCTTTTGTTCCTGTTTCTTTTGGGAGTGATTGCTATATAATAGTGTTTAAGCTGTAGTCGTACTATTTGGGCCTCCATGGCAGATTCTAAACCAGCCATTGGGTCCATTGACAGAGAGGCTTTCTTTTGATACATCCATGTCAAATAAATATGTGATTTAGAAACCCATAGTCATTTCCTACAGCTAAATCCCGAGTTAGTGGAGTTGCTACTACATCTTAGCACATCATTATCGTGGCCAAACTTTTGAACTGGGGGAGACATCTTTGGCCAAGAAGTTACTGGTAATACATTTCTGCAAATAAAGACTATTTGATCCTACAGCTATTGTCGCAATTACAAATAGTTAAAGATTTTGATTGTTCTTGTAACAGTCCAGAGAGATTTTAAATGTTTTGTCAATATAGATATGACATATCAACATGTCAATTGGATATTTTTTTCAGAACACGCAACCAAAAAAATTTTAGTTAACTACTGCACCATTATACGAAAATTTTGGCCATTGAATGTGTATTTTAGTGGCATGATTTCATGGCATTCGAGATAAACGTTGGCATATTGATGCCACTATGAGTCTAGTCACATCTAAAAACTGTCACAAAAAATGAACTTCTTGGTACTTTCGAGTGTCACTAAACAAATGACTTTTTTGACATACAAAAGTGTCACTGTATGAATTTTTTATGGCACTTTTGGAATGCCATATATTTTAAATTTCTTGCCATTCAAATTTTGCTGAAATTTGAAGATGCCATTGAAATTTTAGAAGAAATAAAAACGTTCAATTTGTAAATGCAAATTATCTCATAACTATCTAAAATTAAAAATTTGAAAAAGCTAAAGCCGGAAAAAAAATTTCAAATCCCAATCTATTAATAATTATGACAACCGCCATTATATTGTAACACATGAAGATAAAATACAACAATTTAACAATACTTTGATGGATTTTGTACAATAAAATAAAGTAAACAGTTATATATAGACATTCACGCCTAAATTCTGCTAGTTTGATTGACACTGTCAACATTGAACTTAAATGGAATGTTTTGAACAATTGAAAATGGAGTATGTTCAAATTTGAAGTTTAGAATGCAAATGAAAATCTAGTATAAGTTTGGAAGTGCAAAGTGGATTTTGACCTTTATGATATGATATTAGAATTGATACTAAATTCTATTTGTAGTGTCATTCTAAGTAGATGTCACTATGTTCCACTAAATTTGCCTTTAATGGCAGTCAAAATTAAAACGTCACAAAAACAATATATGGCATTAACTTGTCGGTACCATTTTCTCATAGAATGCCATTACATTTTCTTATTATGGCATTTTAGTGAAAAGTGCCTCTATAGTGAGTGCCGGTAAATCAGTTTTTTTCTTGTTGTGCACCCATAGAATTATTACAATAGAGAATTTCGCCGACTTGGAAAGATTTTTGGTTCTCATGTACGTATAATTAGGTAATTCTAAATAGATAACTACCCAAAAAAGTATAAAAGAAGGGCATTAGCTACGAAAAGCATTTTTGAGCATTTTTCTTCTTCATTTTGTTTTTGAGACTCGTTTTTTTATCTTAGAATAGTCAATATTTGGGATAATTTTAGAAATCTCCCTGGAGATTTCTGACGCTTGGAGACTGTTCTTTTTAATTTGAATAATTACACCTACAACCTCATTCTCATACATTTTTTAACCAAAAAAAAAAAACTAATTTTCTTACGTCAGCCAAAAATACATGACTAATTTCCTAAAATTTCCCTCAATAAAATAAAATTTAATAGCCGCCACCACTGGCAACCATATTTAAATTTAACAAATCCATTTATCATATCACTGGGCACAACAATGATCTTGCAATTTTGACAACTTAAAATTGCCTTTTGAGCATAATTCTACGTTGCAGGGTGAGCTTAGGGATGTAATCGAGTTGAACTAAGCTCGAATACTATTGTGCTCGAGCTCGAGCTTGTTAATATTACTATTGCTTGAGATTGAGTTCAAACTCAATCGAGTTTGTAATTCGGAACTCGAGCTCGACTCATCAATTTTAAGGAGAGTTTGAGCTTGATTCGAGCTTGCTCGAATTATTTTTGCCCTATTTATTTTTTTAATTAACTTAAGACTAATGTTGACCTAATTACAAATTTGAGGGGTTCAATGTGTCTAGAATAAAAAATTTATAGGGGGACAAAATACAAATATTGGAAAGTTACACACCAAACAAAATTAATTTTAGTCCCTAAACTATAACTAATTTATGAATAAAGCCCCTCGGCTATATCGATTGGCACACTCAACTCGTGTCGCCTACCTCCACAGCTGGCAACTCGCTGTTGATGGCGTCTCATCAAAAAATTACATCCTTGGGCTTATTTTTCGTGTAGATTATATATCTAAACTCAGATTTGCGCAAAAATGGTAACAAATGGATAGATCTGGATTACACATTTTAGCAAAAAATGGACTGATCAACCTCAAAACAATGTCAAAACTCAAATATTTTTACACCAATCGAATCAGCTTATTCCATACATCATATGGCAGTAAAAATTTGAGAAAAAAAAGCCAAAAAATAACCTTCCAGTAGAGTCGAAAAATATGATGGAGAGCTCTTGGAGAGATTATGATGGAGAGAAAGTGAAGATTCTTGGAATCTACCTACAAATAAAGAAAACAAAAATTAGTTGATAATAAGAGAAAGAAAAGAGAACAAGATATGAGAGATGACAGAGGCTTGACAAGATGGGGACAAAAGGAGGAGAGAAGATGCAGTAGAGAAAAGACAATGATATAATAGGTAACGAAAATAATGAAAGATAATGAAAGAAAATAAGTATAATAATTATCCATGTTATTAATTATTCTTATTGATAAAATTACTAAACTAGTCCTTATTTATTTAAGAATTTGAGAGATGAGATGAGATGATGTAATATGCATAAAAGTATAGATATTTTAGTAATTTTGCATGTATAAGAAAATTATAATTATATATGTGTATACATGCTCGAATAGCTTGATGAGCACATGAGCCAGATATCAAAATGCTTGAGATTGGCTCATCAAGCTTAATGAGTCAGTCGAGTTCGGTTCAAACTCGGTCAATACCGAGCTCAAGTTCGAATAGGTGACCAAGCTCCTCGCAAACAGTTCAATTCATTTACGCCCCTAGGTGAGCCAACTGCATCTCAGTGTCCACCAATAATCCCACCACCTTTGTCTACTCCAGGCCATCATATTTGCCGTCCCTTTCTTTTTTTTTTTTTTTTTGGTTTGATGGAGGGCGTACGCCCATTACATCTCTACACAGGCACGACTCTTGGGGTGGTCCTACCCATAATATCCTGACCTAGAAGAGACTTCAACGTTGGTGGAGGTTCAGTGAGTCTGTGTAAGCCTGTCTGCTTTCGGACACCCAGCCTGGCTAGGTAGTCCGCACATTGATTACCTTCCCTCCATGTATGCTTGATTGTACACTCCCCTTCTATAGAAACCAACCTTCTGATGTCCAGAATTAGATTGCCGTCCCTTTAAAATGTAATCTCTAGCACCATCGAAAAAGCAAACGCTCTATCAAATCCTTCACAAACATGTGACCTAAATTATAACAAAAAATTAGTACAAAAAAGTAAATAAAAAAAGAGGGAAGAAAGGAAAGAGAGAATGACAGATTAATAATTTTATGGAGACGCACATATGGAAGAATGAAGCAAACAAATTAAAGAGTTAAAGGAGTGCATGGGCTGTTCCGGTTCAAGTGATGATATTCATTAATCACTATTTATTGGGGTCGTCTTAAGTAGAATCCTGTTTTGTCTGATGTGTTACATAGATTGAACTGATAGACTGAGGGCAAAAACAAGGGACAATAAATAGTGGTTTTGCAGCTTGATGCCATATATATGAGAAAAGGGTTGTAAGGGAAGATTGGGGATGAAGGGGCAATTAAGGAAGACATGGTGGAAGAGATTGCTAGAATAGCGGGAAGTAGCTTAAAGGAGAGAAAAACTAGAAGAACAAGCATATAAAACGGCTCGCCAGTGAAGGGGATGCTGGGAGTAGGATTTGCTTTGGATGGTCAAGGACTTGGAAGATGATGTAGCATCTAAGATTTTTCTCTGTCTTTTTTCTTTTTTTGTCCCATGCTTATTGTAAAATTTGGTTAAAGCATTATCTTACGGTTACCATTGTCTATTCTTAAATCCAAGGAAGGCATGTGTAATTATCAATATCTCAAGTGATTTTGTTAAAATTGTCAGAAACCTTAGGAGAGGTTTCTAAAACTATTCTCAAATATTTCTTGGGATTTCACATTCCTCCCTTAAGATGTTTAATAACTACAACTATCTCTCTCAAGTTTTAATAATTACACTTATCTCCATTGTTCATGTGAAATAACTACAATATCCATTAAAGACTTAATTTACATGACAAAAGACAATATATCAAAAATATACAAAAAGGTAAAAAACGAAAATAAAAGTCCTCAATAACCCCAAGTCGGATATAAAGGAATTAACCTTTGTAAACTGGTAAATTTTATATCCCAGATTCTGAAATTTTTTTTTTTTGTTTCAATATTTTATGGAACGAAAAACTCCATTTGATAATGGAAGAAAGTGAAAATGTGCACCTTCCCGGTTTTCCAAATTCAACATTTTGTCTCCCTTCCCAGAGGAAAAGAATCCATAAAATAAATATTAAAAGATACTGCGAATCAAAAGGGAAAAGAATTGTTTTGCTCTTCCCACAATTATTTTCTCTTGATTTGTGCACTACAAGTACAGAAAGTTGCATCGATCAAGTAGGTTCAAATACAAGGGGTAGAGACAGAACTGTCACGCCCCTAGCCCACACGTGCCAGACACGAGACAATCGCCGTATCCTCAAAATCCGAGAATACAAGGCACCCGTTATCATTCCATAAACACTACTTTAATATTTAATAAAATAACTACATAAGTGCGGTATCTACTAGCAATAAGAAACTAACCCAACATCCATTTTGGGCCTACATGTCCCAATCAAAATACAAAATGTAACTTAAAGATGTTTTACACATATTCATACTACATAACCTTAAATTTTAACACTAATGTCTACTACATAAAACATAAAGCAATCAGTAACAGTAATCTTCTGGGTCCTCTACATATACTACATCATAGTCCTCAAGATCTGTAAAATGATAAGAGAGAAATGGATTGAGTGACACGATGCTCAGTAGGTAGCATGTACATCTCTGTTGGATCATGCAGCTATATGTAATTATACTACTTTTGTAACATTTGTCATACTATACCACATGCATAATCAATTCAGAATAATTGTAACATAAATCTAATACTCATAAAGTTATTTATCAAAGTAGAGTAACGTCAAATCACATAACATAACATGAACATTTTTATAGCATATCTTGTCAATTAATAAAACATATCAATATGGCTCATAAACATGCACATGTAATATTCGGCTTCTGAGTACTCAGCCTAGAGTTTAACCCCAATCTAGGAGGGCGGTAGGTCAAGCATTTTCCTTGATCTTCACTTAACCTACCCATACATGAGTCAATCGGCTGGGCTTTATACCGACTACCATAACTATCTATAACCAATTAAGCATTTTCCTTGATCTTCACTTGATTGTCATACATAACAGGACTATAGTCCCTACCATCTATTTCATGACCGTTTAGAGCCTTTCATACTTAAAAATCATTTCGTACGTTACATGCATAATTCAATAAAACTAAAAAAAATAACATTCATTTTTTTCTAGCATTTAACACAATAAAACATTTGAAAGTAGGCATACATGATCCATCTTTTGCATATATCAAAATAAAACATTTAATAAAAAATACAGAGGGTAAACACCACCTACCTCAAACTGCTCGAATAGATACTCTTAACTCCTCTTACTCTTGACTTGTACCTATAATAGATACATAATCATTCTAATTACAACTATCTCTCTCAAGTTTTAATAATTACACTTATCTCCATTGTTCATGTGAAATAACTACAATATCCATTAAAGACTTAATTTACATGACAAAAGACAATATATCAAAAATATACAAAAAGGTAAAAAACGAAAATAAAAGTCCTCTCTCTTTATTTTCTCTCATCTCGCACATCAGCCTCTCTCTCTCTCTCTCTCACACACACACCTATTCCACACAACACCCCACCCAAAAAATACACAACACGTCCTCTTTCCCCCATCTTATCCTGCAGCGAAGTTCTCTTTCCTATCCTCTCCTTGTTATCTCCTCTTCTTCACTAACCAACCAACCCACCATCCCTGCTATTCTCCTCCTCCTTCTCAATTGAAATCTTGAGAGCTAAGAGATGGTAGTATTAGAATTGTCACGTAAAGTCCATGATATACACAAGTTAGGTTGAAATCTTGAGTGCTAACGGATGGTTGTGTTAGAATTGTTACCTATAAAGATATTGTTTTACCTTGTGAATTGAAACAGCACATTTATTTATTATTTATTTTATACAGATACAGTACTAGGTCAATTTATATAACTGCTATTAGTGTTTTTTCACTACTTTACAAACCGTGGTAACATTTTGGGTATGACACTCATTTATATTTTTTCAGATGTGACTGCATCAGCTATGAAAAATAGCCCAAGGTTATGGATAACTACTCACTTTCCAACCAACAAATAACTCCCTTTAACTTCTTACCTTCCTTTCCATTTGCCACCTTTCTCCTATTTCATTTACTTTTGTAACGCTAATTTGGAGAAGTACCTACACTTGGGAATGCTTGTTTCACTACTTATATGAAATAGGATTTTAGCAAATGCAAGAATTGAACTTACAAGTTGGGTAGTTAAAAGGAGGATGTGTGATTAAAATGAGAAATAATTTCATAAACCTTCCCTATGTTTCTCACAATATCACTTAGCACTCCTTAACTTTGAAAAATATCACTCATATGCCTGGGATTTCTGTTCAGAGAACAAAACAGATCTACGAATAAAATTATTTCAAAATGCCTTTTGAT
>JAMWEH010001752.1:0-23600 GCA_024721245.1 Mitragyna speciosa
AAATATAAGAATAATCACTAGGGGCAATATGAATAATACTAAAAATATAAGGACTAGATATATATATTATTTTACGATGAAAAAATAATAATAATGACCAAAGGAAAAATGCCAAACTAAAACTAAAACTAAATTAATTAATTAATTAAATTAACCTTTTTAACTAGACTAACTAAAACTAAATTAATTAATTAATTAAATTAACTTTTTTAACTAGACTAAGTGTTCAATCAAACACACACTAACATAAACTAAACATATCAATGACCAAATAAATAAATAGACTAACCAAAATCGTCAAACTAAAAAGGAGCTAATAAAATGAATAGCTAGCCTAACTAAACCAATAAACGTAAGCCAACTAAAAAGCATTAAACTAAAATAAAATAGAGATGACGAAACATAAAGGAAAACGTCTCCAGCAATTGATTTCAGGCTTTCATTCAAAACAAAGAAACTCTGGCCCACCTACATTTTTCTTTTCATTTGACTAAGTCTAGGAATGAGAGAAGCAGCAATAAACTTAAGGCTCAAAATGAAGGAACGAATTGCTCTTTCTTTCCAATTGGTTTTCCTCAACGGATTCAAACTCCCTCTGTCACACGTGCTTTAAACTTTCTTCTATTAATTAACTAGCTAATTATTATGAAAGGGAATAAAGCAATAGACCCACCTCACTTTGTCTTCTTCACTCGTCCGTCTCCTGCTTTTCTCTTTTTATTCCCTTTTGTTCTCCTTCTCTTTTTCTAGCTAATCTATCCCGTTTGTCCTCTCTTTCTGGCTTCTCCGTTCAGTCTCTGTTTCTCTCCGTCTCTCCAGCCGAAGAAGAAAATTACAGAAATTGAACTCCCAATTCTCAAACCAAATCAGTTTCTTCAACAATAAGAGAGTAAATTCTTCAAAAACCCAAATCAAAACCTAAACTCTCATCACCTAACATCAACCGATAAACCCCGAATTCTTCAAACCCATAAACAATTTCATCAAGAATGAAGCAATACACACATAATCTGATGAATTTGTGATTCATAAACAATTAAAAGGGAGTTGAAAGATTTCTACCTTCTTCACCGAAAGAAAGAGTGGCGCTACAATGGTGTTTTGTGACTGTTTTTCGTGGGAAGACAGTGGTGGAGGTTGCTGTTGTTTTGGGGCCCCTTTTTGCTGCGAATTTGGTGCTGTTTTTCAGTGCTTTTTGGGTTGTTTTTGCTGCGAATTTGGGCTGTTTTCTTGTAGGAATTTGGACTGATTTTTTATGGCTGAAATTACAGATTTTTGGGGCTGGAATTGTGTGTTTTGTGCGTGCGTGTGTGTTTTGCTGGTGTGTGCAGGTGTGTGAGCTGTGTGTTTGCAGGTGGAAGTGAGGCGTCTGGTGTGTGCTTGGTGTCTGTGATGTGTGGTGTGTGTAAGGGTGTGTGTTTGATTATGTGTCTGTGTATGTGTTTGTGAGTGAGGGTGTCTGTGCTTGCGCGTGTGTGTGTTGTGAATGTTAGTGAACCTGGTTTGAGAAGTATGTGGTGAGGAAGTATGTGAATGTGTTTTGTTGCCGGATGTGAGTGTATGTGCAAGTCTGTGTTATTGTGTGATTGCTGCAAGAGAAAGCAGAGAGAGTGAGGAAGCCGAGAGGGAGAAGAGTGTGAGGGAGAGTGATCTGTTGTGTGTCTGTGTAGAGGAAGAGAAAGAGGGGATGGTGAATCAAAACAAAATCCCCCAAAATCTGGTAGGTTGAGTGCAAATTGGGGGTGATGATGAGAAGAGGGATGGCCATGGGATGGAGTTTGCAGAAACTCTGCAGAAGCAACAGCAGCAGCAACGCTGCTGCTGTTCCATTCAGTTCCTTTTTTTTTTTTTTTTTTTTTTTTTAAGCAGCAAAGAGAAAATAATAAAAAAATGAAAATAAAAATAGAAATAAAATAAAATAAGACTACTTGAAAAAAAAAAATTTTTTTCTTTTTTTTTTTTTATAAATAAAAATAAAAGAAGAGTTGAATACAATATTATAAGAAGGAAAAGATAAAATTTAGTGTAACAAATTAAAGGTTAGTTCAACATTAGAAAAATACAACTTAAAATAAATACTAAATGGTCTTAACAAAATATGTATATATATATTTTTATTTTTTTTACTTATTTATTTATTATTATTTTTTCTTTACACAAAATTTATAAAATGCTCATAGACAAAATTCTCATAAAGAAAATCTTAAATAAAAAGTGCATTGGAAAACGTGACCTAAATATGACAAAAATTATAAAATTTATGAAAATTAATAAATGACAGCACACAAATTTTACACAACATATATTATCACATGAAGCACGTATATTATAATTTCCACTCAAAAATTTTGAAATCAACGCATTCTTGGGAAATGTGCCCTTAATAAACAAAAAGATAAAAATTAAACAGATACTAAACGACCTCTAAAAATTATAAGATTTTTACAGAAAATTTATGAACATACAAAATACATATATGAAATTTTTACTTAAAAATTCTCATAAAAGAGACTGCATTGGGAAACGTGCCATTAAATAAATAAATAAAAAATACTAAAATTTTAAATAAATGATGAATGGCTCCTAAAAATCATTAAAATCATAAATAATGATAAAAATAGTAAAATTAATGTATTTAAGAAATAAAATAAAATAAACTAATATTTACATGGTAAAATTACCATTTTGCCCCTGATGTGACAAATTAGACGTAATATACACAAAAATTATAATTGGCCCCTGAAAATCACAATAACCCCTAAATAAAGTAATACGCATGCTTTTATAAAATGTGTGTCAAAATTTGGTGTCTACAGCTTGCCCCTCTTTGTCGGAAGCTCAAAGAGGTTCCAGACAAAGACGTAGACGAAACCAAATTTTGACTCACCTATGAATGAAATACAAATACCTTGACTCCCGTAAAGATAAATGTAAGAAATGCAGAAAGAACGACCGGGCTCCCTAGGAGCTGCCTACGTATCCCACATGAGGGAATCAGGTCAAAACGTAGTTCGAATGCAGGTAAACTGTTGATGGGAATGATAACATGATTGCAATTGGTAACACAAGCATTCAAAATCTCTCTTTTTTTTTTTTTTTTTTTTTTTTTTTTTTTTTTTTTTTACAAATGGAGAAGAAAACGCCATGTTCGAACTGCTGGATAAGGATAACATAAAGCGATAAACTGCAAGACCTAATAAAGTGCTTAAACTAATAGACAAAATAAAATAACTCCAATCTGCTGGACAAAATAAATATTGATGAGTTAGATGCCATGTTTGGACTATCAGACTTGAAATGTAAACAGATGCCGACCAGGCTGCTGGACGGATGCATGACCTTGGGTTGCCAAGGTTGATGAATGCAAAGTTGGGCTGCCAACTTGAGAAAGTAAATAAATGATCCTGGGCTGCCAGGAATCATAAATGCAATGTCTGGGCTGCCAGAATTGAAACATAAATAAAAGATGCCGACCAAGCTGCTGGACGGATGCATGACCTTGGGCTGCCAAGGTTGATGAATGCAAAGTTGGGCTGCCAACTTGAGAAAGTAAATAAATGATCCTGGGCTGCCAGGAGTCATAAATGCAATGTCTGGGCTGCCAGACTTGAAACATAAATAAAAGATGCCGACCAGGTTGCTGGACGGATGCATGACCTTGGGCTGCCAAGGTTGATGAATGCAAAGTTGGGCTGTCAGACTTGGAAAAGTAAAAAAATGATCCTGGGCTGCCAGGAATCATAAATGCAATGTCTGGGCTGCCAGACTCGAAACATAAATAAAAGATGCCGACCAGGTTGCTGGACGAATGCATGACCTTGGGCTGCCAAGGTTGATGAATGCAAAGTTGGGCTGCCAACTTGAGAAAGTAAATAAATGATCTTGGGCTGCCAGGAATCATAAATGCAATGTCTGGGCTGCCAGACTCGAAACATAAATAAAAGATGTCGACCAGGCTGCTGGACGGATGCATGACCTTGGGCTGCCAAGGTTGATGAATGCAAAGTTGGGCTGCCAACTTGAGAAAGTAAATAAATGATCCTGGGCTGCCAGGAGTCATAAATGCAATGTCTGGGCTGCCAGACTTGGAAACGTAAATAAAGATGCCGACCAGGCTGCTGGACGGATGCATGACCTTGGGCTGCCAAGGTTGATGAATGTAAAGTTGGGCTGCCAACTTGAGAAAGTAAATAAATGATCCTGGGCTGCCAGGAGTCATCAATGCAAGGTCTGGGCTGCCAGACTTGGAAACAGAAATAAATGATCCTGGGCTGCCAGGAGTCATAAAATGCAAGGTCTGGGCTGCCAGACTTGAAACATAAATAAAAGATGCCGACCAGGTTGCTGGACGGATGCATGACCTTGGGCTGCCAAGGTTGATGAATGCAAAGTTGGGCTGCCAACTTGAGAAAGTAAAAAAATGATCCTGGGCTGCCAGGAATCATAAATGCAATGTCTGGGCTGCCAGACTCGAAACATAAATAAAAGATGCCGACCAGGTTGCTGGACGGATGCATGACCTTGAGCTGCCAAGGTTGAATGAATGCAAAGTTGGGCTGCCAACTTGAGAAAGTAAATAAATGATCCTGGGCTGCCAGGAAGTCATAAATGCAATGTCTGGGCTGCCAGACTTGAAACATAAATAAAAGATGCCGACCAGGCTGCTGGACGGATGCATGACCTTGGGCTGCCAAGGTTGATGAATGCAAAGTTGGGCTTGCCAACTTGAGAAAGTAAATAAATGATCCTGGGCTGCCAGGAGTCATAAATGCAATGTCTGGGCTGCCAGACTTGAAACATAAATAAAAGATGCCGACCAGGCTGCTGGACGGATGCATGACCTTGGGCTGCCAAGGTTGATGAATGCAAAGTTGGGCTGCCAACTTGAGAAAGTAAATAAGTGATCCTGGGCTGCCAGGAGTCATAAAATGCAAGGTCTGGGCTGCCAGACTTGGAAACATAAATAAAAGATGCCGACCAGGCTTGCTGGACGGATACATGACCTTGGGCTGCCAAGGTTGATGAATGACATAATAAAACTTAAAACAATTCTTAAATGTAACGTCCAAATTGATAAAATTGTCAAAAAATTTTCTAAAAATTTTTGCCCCAGTGTATGGAATCAAATGATTTCAAAATCATGCCTTTCAAACTTGAGACTTGTGCAACGTGAAAATCCACTTGCAATCAATCCTTTCTCTTTTTTCTTTTTTTTTTTTTTTTTTTTTTTTAGAAAAATTTGTCTCAATATAAATCAAATGAAATCAATTCATTGTCTTCTTTTGAACTTGTCCCAATGTAAATTAATTTTGTCTTAAACTCGAACATCATAATCAACTTCGAAAATCAAATTTTTCTCAAAAAAATTTGCCCCAGTGTAATCAATCTTTCGCAACATTTTGCTTTAAACTCAAAGCATCATAATCAATGAAAAATCAAATTTTTTCTCAAAAAATTTGCCCCAGTTTAAATTTTCAATAAAGACCCTCAATGACGGTGATGTAACTTCATCTGCAAAATAGAGAAAGCAGATATAATTGTCAAAAAAACAATGCCACCACCTGACAATCCCTTCACTCAACTGGTACATATAAACATGAGTATTGCCCTTTTGAATCTTTGATACGACTTCTTGCTTTCATGTCCCGCGAGTTCTCCGCATTCAATGAATTCTGATTCGCGGCTTAGCTCCAGTGCCCCGAATAATTGCTCAATCGGTGTATACTTCTGATTTTCGATAACTTTAGGATTGCCATTGTCTTTTATTCCATAAATCAAACGTCAAAATTTCAAAACATGAATTTGTTAAAATATTTCAAATGCAGTAATGTACGAACTTTTTTTTTTTTTTTTTATAAATAAAGTACATGCAAAAAAATTTTTTAACTACAGAAAATAAATAAATAGATACTAAATAGAAACCGTTACGCTTGGTTGGAGAAATGAATTTTCAGGGAACAGCCCTGAAACAACTGCCATTATGATCCTTTAGATGTCGTCTTGTTCGAACTCTGAAAGTCACCAGACGATCAATGCCGAAGAAAAATCTCAAGTAACTATAGTTACCAGCTTTCAACAAACTCAAATCCAATGCCTGTACCCTGACTTCTTCGCCTGCTAGCCTTTAACTGCAACTCCCAACCACAGCGCCCTTTCGGGTTTTCACTGTGGTGTCCCCCACCCTTTTTCTTTTTTTTCTTTTTTTTTTTTTTTTCTTCTTCTTCTTTTTTTTTTTTTTTTTTTTTGGAGGCGCCCTTTCGGGTTTTCGCCTTTGTAGAGTAGGATGAGAACAAACAACATTCAAGTTCTGGGCAATCCTTCCCCTTATCATTAAAACAGAATAGTATTCAAAAAATTTGGCATCAGTAAGACAATCTTCCCTTGATGATTCGGGATAAATATATTAACATCATATGCCATTTTGATTTGTAAATTTCCGTTCTAAAAATTATCGCAAGATAAAGATGGAGGTCGGTAACATTCTCGGCTTTTGTAATAAGGTCAGGTGAGGTGTCAGAAATGTTAAGGTTGGAAAGCAGACTTTGGGGGGAGCTGATTTGTCTTGAGGTTCGCACTTGCAAAAGTTTTATCCCAGTATTGACCAATCGTTTTTCCTTAAGAAAATCTATTCTAACATTGTCATTTGCTTTTGGGGCTCTCCTTCCCTTTCCCAAACAAGATTTGCCCCTTTTTTTTTTTTTTTTTTTTTTTGCCCCAGTATGGGATAAAAATCAAGACAAAGAATTTGCTTCAAATGTGGGATAAATTTAGTGCAAAAGGTTATCTGGGTGTGGGATGCGACTTTCAAGTGGGTTGCCAAACGAAATTATAAATTCTGAAAGCTCAAAGGGGAGAACGAGGGTAAAGAATTGTTTTATGGAAAAGAGATAAGGCCCGCCTTTAGCCCATCTTCTTCTTGCAATAAAAATTATTTGAAAGAAAATTTACGAAATCAAATATAAAACATTTTTACCATGTCTGAATTAATGATTTGGGGAAAGACCTGACCATCCATTTCGGCCAGGACAAGGCCCCCTCCTGATAACACTTTCTTGACAATGAATGGACCTTGCCAATTTGGAGCGAATTTTCCTTTTGCCTCCTCCTGGATTGGAAGAATTCGCTTCAGAACTTTGTCTCCTATTTCAAATTGACGGGGCTTGACCTTCTTCTGATAGGCACGGGCCATTCGCCTTTGGTAACACTGCCCATGGCAAATAGCATTCAATCGCTTTTCATCAATCAATGCCAACTGCTCATGACGTTCCTTGACCCATTCAGCTTCCTCTAATTGAGCTTCCATCAATATACGCAGAGAAGGAATCTCAACTTCCGCTGGCAATACTGCTTCCATCCCGTACATAAGGGAATATGGGGTCACCCCAGTAGAAGTTCTTATAGCAGTTCTGTATGCCAACAATGCATAAGGTAACTTCTCATGCCAATCTCGATGCGTATCCGTCATCTTCCGGATGATCTTCTTCAAATTCTTATTGGCAGCCTCTACAGCTCCATTCATCTGAGGTCTATAAATGGCAGAGTTTCGATGCTTGATCTTGAACTGCTCACACAACCCATCTACCACGTCATTGTTGAGATTCTTCGCGTTATCCGTAATCAATGTCTCTGGTATCCCAAAACGACAGATAATGTGATTTCTCAGAAAATCAGCTACCACTTTCTTAGTCACGTGCCTGTAAGACTCGGCTTCGACCCATTTAGTGAAGTACTCTATCGCCACCAGGATAAATCGATGACCATTCGAAGCAGGAGGATCGATAGTTCCAATCACATCCATTCCCCACATTGAACAAGGCCAAGGAGCAGTCATACTGTGGAGCTCCGAAGGAGGTGCGTGTATTACATCGCCATGTAATTGACATTTAACACATTTTCTGACGAACTCAACACAGTCATGCTCCATGGTAAGCCAGAAATATCCCGTCCTCATGATTTTCTTTGCCAATAAGTGCCCGTTCATATGCGGCCCACATACGCCACTGTGGATCTCCTTCATCAAATATTCAGCTTCCTTCTCGTCAACGCATCTCAATAAACCCAAATCACTTGACCTTTTGTACAGGACTTCTCCATTCAGAAAAAATCTCATAGACATCCTTCGAAGAAAATTCTTGGCCGCAGTATTGGCACCCGGAGGATAAAATCTATTTTTCAAATATTCTTTCAGATCATGAAACCAAGGAAAGCCGTCAGCTTCTTGTTCAATGCGCAGACAGTGCGCTGGTTCCTCTTGAATCTTAACGAAAATGGGTTCAATTATAGTACCATCGGGATGAGAGATCATGGAAGACAAAGTTGCCAAGGCATCTGCAAAGACATTTCGGGTACGCGCGATATGTATGAATTCCAAAGTTCTGAACTGTCGAGCCAAAGTGAGCAAACAACAATGATATGGAATTATTTTAGAATCCCGAGTCATCCATTTTCCCAATGTTTGATGAACTAGTAAATCAGAATCACTAAATGCTGTCAAATCCTTGATATCCATATCCAACGCCATCTTCAAACCAAGAATGCAAGCTTCATACTCTGCCATGTTATTAGTGCAGGCAAATTTCAGTTTGGCAGTAGCAGGGTAATGTTTTCCTTCGGGTGACACTAGGACTGCCCCAATTCCAGCTCCAAAAGAGTTTGAAGCACCATCAAAGAACAATCTCCATCCCGAAGATTCCTCATTAATATCCTCAGCTGTCCCTACAAACAAAATTTCTTCATCAGGAAATAAGTATTCAATGGCTCGTAATCATCTTGCAAAGGGTTCTCCGCCAAGTGATCGGCAATTACTTGGCCCTTGACTGCCTTTTGAGTTGTGAACACAATATCAAATTCACTGAGAATCATTTGCCACTTAGCCATACGTCCAGTGGGCATCGGTTTCTCAAGCAAATACCTCAACGGGTCAGATCGAGATATGAGATAGGTGGTATGGTCAAGGAGATAATGTCTCAATTTTTGAACAGTCCAAGCCAATGCACAACATAATCTTTCCAAAAATGAATAATTCGCCTCATAGACAGTAAATTTCTTACTTAGATAATAGATTGCCTGTTCCTTTTTGCCTGAATCATCATGTTGACCGAGAACACAACCCATGGCTCCATCCAACACTGAGAGGTACATGATAAGTGGCCGACCTTGGCTTCGGCGGTACTAACACAGGAGGATTCAACAGATAATCTTTGATTTTATCAAAAGCCCGCTGACAATCTCCATTCCACTTCATTGGGGTATTTTTTCTTAACAACTTGAACAAGGGTTCACAAGTAAGAGTCAACTGAGCAATAAATCTGCCAATGAAATTAAGCTTTCCCAAAAAACTCTTCACATCTTTCTGCGTCTTTGGTACTGGCATTTCTCGTATGGCCTTTATCTTGGCAGGATCTACTTCAATACCCTTCTTACTGACAATGAAACCTAGTAACTTGCCAGCAGGAGACCCGAAAGCACATTTTGCAGGATTCAGTTTCAGATTATACCTTCTTAATCTTTCAAACAGCTTTCTCAAATCTCCCAAATGGTCCTCTGCTCTTCTGGACTTGACTATAATGTCATCCACGTAAACTTCTATCTCTTTGTGTATCATGTCATGAAACAGTGTAGTCATAGTCCTTTGATAGGTGGCCCCAGCATTTTTCAATCCAAAGGGCATAACTCTGTAACAAAATATTCCCCACGGAGTCATGAATGCCGTCTTTTCTCGATCTTCCTCTGCGACCAAAAGTTGATGATATCCAGCGAAACAATCAATAAATGAATCCATTTCATGCCCAGCAGTATTGTCCAACAGGATGTGAATGTTAGGCAAAGGAAAGTCATCCTTTGGACTGGCTTTGTTTAAATCTCGATAATCTACACATACTCGCACTTCACCAGACTTTTTGGGAACCGGAACCATATTTGATAGCCAAATGGGATAGTGAGACACAATGATGATTTGGGCATTGAATTGTTTGACTATCTGCTCTTTGATTTTGAGGCTCATTTCAGGTTTGAATTTGCGAGGTTTCTGTTTCACTGGAGAAAAGTTTGGATCTGTGGGCAATCTATGAACTACTATGTCTGTGGAGACCCCAGGCATATCATCATAGGACCATGCAAACACATCCTGGAACAGCGTCAAAAATTCAATCATCTCTTTTCTTTGGCTCTTGTTCAAATGAACACTGATTTTAACTTCTTTAACTTCTGTCTCAGTGCCAATATTGATAGTTTCTGTTTCTTCCAAGTTAGGCTTGGTTTTTTCTTCGTATTGTTCCAGATTCTTAAATACAGAGTCATAATCTTCTTCGATATCGCTCTCACTCTCATTAACGGTTTGCATTATTTCTGAATTTAGAGAGATATCGAAGTTGAACTTGTCAGTTTCAAACAAAGTGACATCCAAAGGATCATAGACAGTTATTTTCGGCCATCTGAAAATGAAACAAAATATGCAAACATAAATAAATAAACACAAATAGACAACTTTTGAATGAAAACTTGCATTTTCAAAAGAAGATGTTTACAATCATAAGCTAGCATTAGCCTTTGAGCAAAGATAGACTAGCATTTCAATATTTTAGACAAAAAAACTTTCTCGATATAACAAAAGAAATTGAGAATAGTTTCTTTCAAAAGCTAATGCGATAAAGTCAGAGCCTAACACTAAAACAAACTTTGAGAAAGTAATTCATTTCAGGGCTCCATCTAGAAATGAATTTTGAACAAAAGACAATCCCAAATTTACCGAAACTCCCTCCGAACAGGGAGATAATCAGATGTCCAATTGTTCAATGACTCTTTCTCGATTTCCTCAAAGTCAGTAGCATCAGACGATTCTTCTGTACCAGTCATTCCAATGAAAAGACGGCTCATCCCCTCTTCAACATCATAATCCTCATTGCATATTTCAGAAATAACAACCTTGGATGCCCTTGAAAAACTGTGATACAATGGAGGAACATAGAGTGAGACCTGCCTTCCTTCCTTTTCAGCCCTTTTCTCTCCTTCATCTCCTTCAAATCCTTACCTGTTGGGTGAAAACCAAGCCCAAAGGTATTTTTCTGTTCCATTAGTTGAATAGGTTCCGTAATTCCCTGCAGCATCTTTCCAATACCCTTTCCTGGCCGGTAGTCTGCCCTGATCAGTTCCTTAGCTATCATGATACTCGCATTAGGCAATAAGGGCTCCACAGGTGGCTTTCCTTCCGGAATCCAATTGACAGATACAATATCTGAAGCACGAAATCCCCGATCAAGTGATAGCTTATCCTTCGCCTCTTCAGCATGCCCCCGATTCACCATCATAGTGCAATCATCTTCCGCAAAAATAGTGATCAGTCTATCATCCATAATGAATTTTACCATTTGATGCAGAGATGACGGTACTGATCCAGAAGAATGAATCCACGGCCGCCCTAACAAAACATTGTATATGCCGGAAAAATCCATGACCTGGCAGGTAACCTGATATTGAGCTGGACCCATCTCGAGCACTAAATCAATCTCTCCTATAGTCTCCTTCCTCGAGCCATCGAACCCTCTAACAACGGTCAGTGATTGGCGAACTTGTGACCGTGAATATCCTAGCTTTTGTAGAGTGTTCCATGGGCAGATGTTCAGTGCAGATCCGTTGTCAATCAAAACCCTAGGCAAGTATCTTCCATTGCACCTCACAGAAATGTATAAAGCCTTGTTATGCCCCTTCCCTTCAGGAGTCAATTCATCTTCAGAAAAGGCGATCTGATTAGATGCCAAAACATTCCCTACTATCCCGGCTAGCTTCTCAGTGGGAATGTCCGTGGGAACATGAGACTCATTCAAAACTTTTAAAAGAGCCTCTCGATGCAGCTCAGATGTCAACAAAAGATTTAGAATTGAAATTTGTGCTGGCATGCGGCTCAACTGTTCCACCACCTTTGTACTCACTTTTTTTCAAAATCTTCAAGAATTCTTCCGCTTCCTTCTCATCAACTGGCTGTTTAGGGGGTAGTGTGCTCTCTTTTCCTTTTGCTGGAATAATAATCTCTGGTTCGGCCATCACTCTTCCCTGATCTTAGAATTGCGGAGACATCATTATTCACTTCAGAATCTTCGTAATTCCATGGAACCCTCTGCAAATCCTCAACGAGCATTTGTTCAGGCACATCAATGATTTCTGGTTCTGGAATCTCTAACTCAAACGGCACAACATCTAGGACAAATGGCTGGGCTGATGAGTTGGCGGCAGACAAGGACTTCTTTTAACACAACCGGCTCTTTTGGTTGGGTTACAGGTGATGCCAACTTTTCCTGCCAAAATGTCATCCATATAATGACTCATGAAGTCTTTTCCTGACATCGTCATTCTAGCTCGCCTGTCATCTCTATCAGTAACACCCACCGTCTCTTCAATCGCAACTATCATCTCAGAAGGGTCACCAAGCATGTTCATCTGAAGTAATCATTCCAACAGTAGACCCGTGCTGAGGCAAAGGATTGTTATCCACATTCGGGGCCTGCCCTCTCCCTCTTCTCAATACTATCTCTCCATCGTCAATCATATCCTGAATTTTGTGCTTCAAAGCCCAACAGTTAGCTGTGGGGTGCCCACGACCTCCCGAATGGTAAGCACAGACGGCTTGGTGATCATAGTCGTGGGGTAACCCGTTAGGAAAAGTTTTCTGAGGTATAGGTGCCAACTTTGCCCGCTGCTCTCAGTTGGTCATATATCTGGTCTAGAGGACGACCAAGGGGAGTGAAAGCCCTAGGCCGTCTTTGCGGGGGGTTGGCTGGACCGGTTGTATTTGGGGGCTGATTGGGTGTAGTATAGTTGTTAGGGTAAATAGGTCTCGGGCGGTTTTGCACGGGTGGGCGAAAGTTATTTTGTGTGGGTCGAGGGTTCTGAAACATGGGTTGAGTGTTTGGATAAAATGGTTGGGCATTTACTGGTTGGGCTTGGGTATTGAAAACAGGTTGAGGGTACTGGGGATAAGTAGGTGAGGGATGTGCCAACTGAGGGAATCGTGGGTATTGAGAATGGTAATTTGGCTTGTTTTGGAACCTGGGGTTGAAATTTGGGCCTTGATTTATCACAAAAGATATTTCTTCTTCTCTTTTCTCAGGCTTTTTCCCAATTGCTTTCTTCAGATTATTGCCATTTTGCAACGATTCAACTTGCAACTTCACAGCAGCCATGTCTACTACCTTTCCCTTCTTCACCCCTCTCTCAATAGCTTCTGCTTGCTCAATAACCTGGGCGAAGGTCTTTCCAATTGAGCCTACGATGGCCTGGTAGTAAGGTGGGTCTTGGGCATCGATAAATAATTTTACCATTTCGTTCTCATCAATTGGCGGATTTACTTTAGCTGCCACACTCCGCCAACGCTGCCCATAAGCTACATAACTTTCTGAGGGCTTTTTCTTCAATTCTACCAGTGAGAATCTATCCGGCACCAAATCACAGTTGAACTCATACTGTTTGATAAATGCTCGGGAGAGGTCGGTCCAGTTTCGGATCTTTGAAAAATCCAACTTCAAATACCATTCTAATGCATCCTTCTCCAAACTCTCTCCAAATAGCCTCATCGGCAATTTCTCATCCCCGGTCGGCTTGCCCAACTTGTTGCAGAACATCTTAAGGTGCACAACAGGGTCGCCAGCACCGTTGTATTTAGAAAATTCTGGCACCTTAAACTTTGGAGGCAGTTGAGTATCAGGGAACATACAGAAATCATCGTAATTCAAACCGCCGTACCGATCCAATCCCTGGCTCTCTCTGATGAAATCATCGAATCTCTCCAATCTTCGCAACAGGGCCTTTTCTGTCATGCCTGGATTCTCATCCCTGTTATACGGCTCCACATCCACTCCTACTTGATACCCCGGGTCTAGCACAAATTGATGTGTGTTGAGGTTCGGTAGTGGTTGAGTGTTCAGAGGGAAATGGTTGGCTTGTTGTGCATATTGTGGTTGGTTCAGAGTGTTTTGGGTGTGTCTAGGACTGGGTGGGATTGGAACAGTCATTTGAGGGTTTTGAGTGTTTGGGGGTGGAGGAGCCATCTGAGTATTTTGGGTATTGAGGAGTGGGGTTTGTACTGGAATAGCTGAGACATTGTTATTCGCATCCGGGGCATTTCCGCTCACATCAGATTGGGATTGTGGAGGTTCTCGAATGACCGGTGCAGCAGAAGTAGAGCCGTTGTTGTTCATGTTACTGATGAAGTGGGCAATGATCTGACTATGGGAAGACACTTCATGAGTCATATTATTCATCTTGGCCAACATTTCATCCATCTGAGCCCTCAACGCCGTTAACTCTGAAGACTGATTCCCGGCAGGTCCCTCGAATGATTCAGTGGGAGCACTCATGTTTATATGTAGCTGTCTAGTACGGGACCGTGTACGAATGGGGCTTCGGTGAAAAGAAGCTATGTTTTACAAGTACCTGAAATGTACACCAGAAAGAAGAAAGGTTTAGTCGCCCCATCGTCATTGTCACTGTCAATTTTATTATCACAAAGAAAAAGGAAAAGATTAAAGTTAGTAAGTATATAAATAATTCGGTGCATGTCCTAGGAGGTGCCCTTATTATGCCAAGGGTAGGCCTAATCATGAAATGCAATCCTTTAGGGTGAGACCCCCCTTCAGTATTGGAGTGAGAAGCATTTCAGTTTGGTAATTTAGCCAATGTTCATTCCACTTGATCATTAAAAGAAAATACTCCACTACTTTTACAGCCAGTCAGACATAGTGAAGCAAAATAGTACATCATTCGGTCAACTCTCCTATACAATCTAAGACTCTCTTCAGTTGGTCCTCTAGGCGTTGAGCTTTGCTGCGATCTGGCTCCCAAGAGTATCTGTTCATCGTGTGATTGATGTTATCTTTCAGCTCCAAACATTTCCTCTTCTTTTCTCGTAGTTCTTGTTTCGCTTCTGTGTAAAGTTGCTTGACAGATTCATATGCTTCCTTGTTCTTTTCAGAATTCTGCTCTGCTTGTATTAGTTCACGATCTTTCATTTCTAACAGGGTTCTTAATCGAGCAATCTCTTCAGCAGGATCAATGACAACTTGTCTTGTTGAAGTATTTTGATTGTTGAGCCACATCTCATACTGCGGAGTGGTAACAGGAGTAACCCTGTTTTTTGCATCGAACGGTAAGTTTTGGTCTGTACACTGGCTTTCCCATGCTTTCATCAGCTCTGATCTTCTAGGAATCTCAGTGGGACAGTTTCCTTTGTCAAAGATAATGAGAAAGTCTGATAAATCAGGTGTCGGCGGTAATCCTTGGATACGCCCTAACTGTCGAAGAAATCTTTTCGGAGTGTAAGCGGCAATGCCCTGAGTCCCTAGTAGCGGTATGAAATCGGCCAACTTAGTACGGAGAGCAGCTTTGATGCAGTCTGTCCAATCCAGAACCCATCGAATCCTTCGATCAGGTATCGTCATCAAAAAGTCTAGACATTCTAAAGCTGTCCTCATCGAGCTATTTCCTTCCACCCTTTTGTGATGCGTGACTATCCAGTTGTATCCGATCAATGGCAAACTGTTGGGAATAGCCGAGTGACTCTTGAAGTGTTCCATGGCCCAAATGTGTAAGATCCTGTTGGATGCATGAAAGAAATTGGTTTTCCTTTGGCAATTGGTGCAGGCAGTGAATATATCGGCTAACACAGTTGGCACTATAGAAGTCCTTTGACCTCCGATTCCAAAGAAAAGATCGGAGATGAGCTTAGTTATCTTAAAACTGATTTTTTTGTCTTCTCTTGGAAATAAGTAAGTTCCTGCCATGGCATACCCATACACCCAAAGTCTCTTGTGCGCCCATGCTGCCTTGGATGCAAGCGTGAAATCCCCTGAATACTTCTCAAACCCGTCCTTATCTGCAAACCTATCAAACAAGAATTTCACACTTATACTCTGATCGGAGCCTTGTAGTGCAGACTCCCTCAATCCAGCGAAATGGCAGAACTCGGCTTTTCCAGAAACAAATGGAAAGATTACGGTTGTCCGTTCTACTGGCAAATTAAGTAAACCGGCTACCTCTTCAATTGTAATGGTCAATTCCTTGTCTCTAATCCTAAATGCTGAGCAATCAGGGTCCCACAGATGAATCAGAGCTTCCACCAAACATCCGTTTGTCTCTATTTCCTTGAAGTCACCAATGGGTCCTAAAAATGCTGCTACTTGGTTGATCTCACTAGGCAGGAGGAGCCCTGGCCACCTCCGGACTTCAGGTAGGACTGTTAGCATTTGCTTGATGCGTCGTGGGTTATTCATTCTGGTGCAAAAATATGACTTTATCAGATCACCTTACCTGGGGTCTCACCCATCAGGATTTACTGAAATTTAAACGTGCAATGTCTTTTAGGGTTACGTACCCGAGACAAAAGGATGGCCTTCCTATCATGGGATTCCCAAAATGGCATTCCCTCTAGGGTTTATGTATGATGCCAGTTTATTAAAGCAAGCTAAAATATACAAAAAATGTCAAATTTGAGAAGGTGATGTGGAATTTTCTTTGAGAAAGATGGATCATGCACTGTAGAAAAGAAATTATTGACTCTAAAAATGTTTGATTGAAAAATCGAACCTACAAGAGGTTACGGGACACAACGTTGAAAGAAAACAAAAGTCCTGACTTTATCTAGAAATATACAAATCAAAATGCCAATTTATTAAAATCCAATGAAATATGTGCTAAAATCGCCTTTTGTGTAATGTGGGATGGGAGGGCGGGGGATGCGGCAAAAACGACATGTTAATTTTTGAAAAAGGGTAAATACAAGTTGTGCAAAAATTTGACCATCTGAGTGCAGTTATTAACTAAAAAATTAGTTCGAGTAAAATTGACAAGTACAACAAAAATGAGTAAACTTTGAAAAGGATTTAAAAACTAAGGATTTAAAAACTAAAATTTTTATTCAAGAATATACAAGACGAAAAAATCAAATTTTTAGGATTTTTAAGAAATTCACAATGATTGATCTCTTGGGTATTTATAACAAAATGCAATTTGCAGAAAATTTATGAAATTCTATTTCCATCTTTCTCGAAGACATTAATTATCAAAATGAAATTTAAACGTGCCAAAAGAGGGTTGTTTCTTATGAGAGCACCATGCCAGGGCTCTTTGTTCTATGGTTGTGAATGCAATCAAAAATAAGAAGGAAAGAAATTGCGTTAGTTTATTCACATAACACATTGGCAAGAACAAATAATACACATAGATAACAATAAATGACATAATAAGGAAAGTAAAGGAGGTTGGTTCCCTCCTCTCGTGCCTGGTGTACCTGATAGGGAAAGGCTGACTCTACCCTAAGTTATCCTACATGGATGCATGAGGTTGGGCTCACTAATGCATCTAAACTCGATTAAGCTGTTGGCTCCCAAGCCTTCAGACCTAAGGGTAAGGGTCATCAATCCCAAAACCCTTGGTCGGTGGCTCGAGTGATCCCCTGGACACTGCTACGCGCACGTCGGGCCACGGCCACATGTCCAAGCGAATCGATTTTTAAAGCCCAAATCTCTAGACTTGTGGACTCAAGCCAAGAGTTTGGGTGATCTCCTAGACAATGTTACGTGCACGTCGTGCCACGGTCACATGTCTAAGTAGATCAATCCTAATTCCTAAAGGGACGAGTGGGTGACAACCACCAAAAGATAGAAACGGTAAAAACATCGAATGCACGTATGAAGTGCTCCTTATGAGAGGAAGGAATGTAATATTAACACGCGTGGGCTCTAAGGGTGATTGACCCCTTCCCCAAATGCAAGCGCGGTCGAGTAAAGCAGTAACAAGTGAATAAATCATACATACATCACATAAGTAGCCGAGAGACGGGAAGTGCAAGATGCAAAAGAAAAACCTAAAAACCTAGAAAAATAGAAATGCAATCCTAAGCATCCAAATGCAATAAAATGAAAGGGTTAGAAAAAGAATAAAATGACTAAACCTAGTGCTCGGACTCACTAGTGATCCCCAGTGGAGTCGCCAGCTGTCGCGCCCCATTTTTCGAAAATAAATAGAAAGTGTAAAGAAGATGTCGGGAAAAGGGAAAAGGAAGTATTAAATGTAATGTTGTGGTTATTAAAAAAACGTGTAAATTTTTTGTAAAAACTAATTTTTTGAAAATGCTTTGTAAAAGATGATTCGATAAAAATGTGACAAAACAAATGCTTTACTTTAAAAAATAAAAGAAAAAGGGCCTAAAATGGGACTTTTGAAATGCGACGATTTTTGGGCCCGAAAATAGAGTCTAAAAAGGGTTTTTTAGTGAAAAAGGAGTCGCCACTTGGTATTGAGTTTTGGTGTACCAAGTCACCCGAAAATATTTTATAAAAGGTAAGAAAATTAAGAATGATTCATTTAAAGAAATGATTTTGGCAAAATATAGGAAAAACAAGAAAAACCCTTTTAGACGACTCCAGGTCTTTGAAAACAAGAGAAAAAGGTTCGGGAGTCACAGTTGAAGAAAGGGAAGGCAAAGGCTCGTGCCTAAGGCACCCTTTCAACCTAGCCGAAACTAGTTGCGAGGTTTAGTCTAAATTTTCCTAATATAACCCTAAGATTTTATCACATTTGGATGCAACTATATGAATGCAAATCTAATCCTAAAAAATGGATATCGATAAGGGACGAAATATTCCATTGAGGTTTGGTCGGGATTATCGCATTAATTGCGAAACCCGAGTCTAGACCCCGATGGAGTCACGAGTGTAGATGCAAAATGAAATGCAAAAGGAAAGGAAAATAGTAGTATAGATAATAAATGATCAAAGAGAGTAGGAATGCAACATAACGGGTACGGGGGACTAATAAACTCGTGACTAACTGTTTCTACTCACGGAGGGGGGAACGACATGTACGCCATCGCTTCCCACGTGAGTAGATTGACTATTTCTAGTCAAATCACACAAATGACCTAAAATTCTATGTGTAGTGGAATCTAAATGTCATGCACTAGGTAGATGTTAAAAATAGATAATAAATGATAAAGTATATAAAAATTATACAAAAATGAAAAAGCCTAAAAGATAAAAATGTGTGTGAAATATCATGAACACGCGAGAAATGATCCTAATACTAAAATGATCTAAAGGCCTAGCATTGGACTAGCCTATTTTCTAAAAATTCTCCGCTAGCGTTGGACTAGCGAAGAAAACGGAATTAACCACAACTAGCGTTGGACTAGTGTGGCGACGATACACATATATAATTAAAGCAAGTAAATAAATAAAGCATGTATTAAAGCAATAAATCACATAAAAGCAAGTAATAGCAAGTAGGAGCACATAGCACATAAGCATGGTATTCTAGATGCAAGTTCCTAGGAAAAGCGAATAAAACACACAAGCACATAACACACATAGCACACAAAAAGCCCTAACTATTACACCGAAGAAGCCTAATTACAATCTAAAAATAAAAAGGTAACCTATCTAGCCTATCTATTACATTTTCTATCTAAATACAAAATTTTGCTAAATAGAATATTACCTATCTATTACATTTCTTTGAATAATCAAAAATTAAATTCGAATAAATAATATGACATAAATAAATAAAAACTCTCACATGGATAAAAATTATAAGCACAAAATACACGTAGAAAAACACATAGGAGCACGTAGGAGCACATAAAAAGAAATATTGGAAGGGTAATCGAGGTACCTCTCATTCGTAAACCCGGTATAAATGGCTACTAAAATGAACAAACATGTCAAAATTATCACTATTTAATAAATCAATCACTAATTGAATAATTTTCTACCGATCACTATGAACATGCTATGATAATTCAAACAATTATAGCAATAATAAACAAAATAAGAGAAAGAAAAATAATGATAACAATAATTAATCATTTAGGAGAAAAATGAAAATTGTTTAAGTAAAAATAAATTAGTAAATAAATAAATAAATAAAGCAAAACAACAAAGATAAAATAAAATAAAACTAATAATAATACTAATAATAATAATAGAGGATAAAATACAATAATACATACATTGAAATTTTAACACCTCAAATAAGAATTATTAAAATAACTAAAAGGGAAATAGAGAGACTAATTTGAACATTAATTAGACTAACAAGACCCCATTCTAGAACATTAATTATAAGTTTGATAAAAATAAATAAAGAAAATGTAAAAAGAAATAATTTAAAGCTTTGAGGACTTAACTAATTTTAATTAATACTTTTTTTTTTTTACAAAAATAAAATATTATAAGATTTGGATTAAAAGTGAAAATTTAAGCAATATTCTAAAGTGAAAAATGTAATTTATGAGGAACAAAAAGGTAAAATTATAATTTCAAACCCTAATTAAGATAATGACATAGTTTACAACAAATTTAAAAGCTAAAATGTAATTTTCAACAAGTATAATGCCCAAAAATAAAAAATTCCAGCAATATTTAAAGCCAAGAACACAATTTCAGCAAGCTTATTAAATAACACACAATTTTCAGCAAACATTTAAAGGCAAAATTTCAAGTTTTAGCTATTTGGAGAGCAAAAATATAAATTCCAGCAACATTGGAGGACAATAAAGTAATTCCAGCAAAAATATAATGGCAAAATGAAATTCCAGCAAGGTTTAGGGGCAAAAATGCAAAATTCCAGCAACATGATGGACCAAATTGCAAATTCCAGCCATATTCAAAGACTATAATAGAATTCCAGCAACATTTTATGACAAAAATGGAATTTCCAGCAATGTATAAGGGCCAAAATGCAATTTTCAGTAACATTTAAAGCCTAAAATATAATAAAAGAAAGTTTGGGAGGCAAAATTGCAATTTCCATAAATATCAGAGGGTAAAAATTGCAATTCCAGCAAAATCTAGGGGTCAGAATGTAATTACCGACAAATATAGGGGTCAAAATGAAAAATTAAAAAACGTAGGGGGGCAAAATTATAATTATCTAAAAGTTGAGGGACCTAAATGCAATTAATCGGGACCTAATTGCAAAGAAAATTAAATTATGGGGGTCAATCTACAATAAACAGAAATTTAAATGCACAAATCAAACATTTTCAGGGCCACAGTAGCATTACTGAAAATATAAGGACTATAAAATAAATACCTATTATTAATTAAAAATAAATAAAAAAACTAACTAACCAAAACGACGTAGTTTTGAGTGAAACTACGTCAAAACGACGTAGTTTCACCAAAACATTTTTTTTTTTTTCGGCTGATTTCGGTTTTTTTTTTTTTTTTTTTTTCAGATTTCCTTTTTTATTTTTTTCTTTCCTTTTTCTCTCTCTTTTTTCTTTTCTCTCTTTTCTTTTCTCTCTTTTCTTCTTTCCTTTTCTTTCTTTTCCCTCTTTTCTTTTTCTCTCTTCTTCTTCCCCGATTCCCTTCTGCTTCCCCCCCGATTCCCTTCTGATCTTCTCTTCTTCTTCCTCCTTTCTTCTCTTCTTCCTTTCTTCTCTTCTTCCCTTTTCTTCTTCTTCTTTTCTTCCCTTTTCTTTTCCCCTCCCCCCGATCTGCTCTCCTCACCTGTTTCTTCTTCTTCTTTTTTTTTTTTTTTTTTTTTTTGTTCTCTCCTAGCCTCGCCGGTCTCTCTCTCTCTCTCTCTCTTGGTTTTTTTTTATGATTTATACAAAACAAAACAAAAAAAAATAAAAAATAAAAAATTGAAAGCAAGAGTAGGAAATTTACCTGGAATAGGGCGGTGGCGGTGCGCGGCGGGGCTGGTGATGCTCCGTCGGTTGTTGCTGCTGCTGCTGCTGTTGTTGTTGTTGTTTGTTGTTGTTGTTTTTTTTTTTTTTTTAATTTGTGCAAGTTCGATTATGCATTATGCAGGCGTGTGTGGTGCAGGTGTATGTGTGTGTGTACATGAATTGGTGTTAGTGAGCGTGAATGGGCAGGTGTGTAGTGTGTGTGTGTGCATGTGGAAGTGAATGTGGCATGCTGTAACTGATGTGGGTGTGTGTATGGACTGATGCAGGGGTGTAGTATGTGTAATGTGTGTTGTGTTTGTTACTGTGTGTCTGTGCTTCTGTTCTTGTGTGGAAAATGCAGGTTGCGTGCAAGTGTGTGTTGTGCGTGTGTCTGGGAGTATGCAGGTGTGCTGTGTGTATGTATGTGCGAATTGTGTGTCTGTGTAATGTGAACTGAAGTGAGTGTGTGAGCTTGCTGTGTTTGAGTGTGAGCTGTGTGCAAAAATGGTGAAGGAAGGGAGAGAAACGAGAGGGAGAGTGAGTGAAGTGAGTGAGAAGTGTCTGTGTGTGATTGCAGGGAGAGGGAGATGTGAGGTGCAGGCGTGTGTTTTTAGTGCGTTGTGGCTGATGTCTGTGAAGGAAAATGGTGAGGGGAAGAGGAGGCAGAGAGAAGTGAGGGAATTGCAGGTTTTGATTGTGTGTGAAGGTGAGTTTGTGTCTGTTGTGAGAAGGAGGCAGAGAGGGTAGTGTGAGTGTTGGTGCAGGCTTGTGTGCTTGATGTCTGTGTATGTCTGTGAGGTGTGTTGAGTGTGTGAGTTTTTTGTGTTGCAGAGAGGGAGTGATCTGCAATGTGTTTGGTGAGGGAAGAGATTGAGGGAGAGAATTGTGTGAAGTGAAGATTGAGTGTGTTGCAGAGAGGGAATGGATTGTGGTGATGAGGGTGGGTGAAAAAGGGAAAGAAAACTACCCAAAATCCCCCCAAATCTGGTTTTTTTTTGCAGAGGGATTGGTTTTTCCGCAGCTGCAGTAAAACTGCAGCTGCTGTAGCAGCTGCGCCTTCTTCTTTTCTTTTTTTTTTTTTTTTTTTTTAATGAAGTATATTATATATAAAAAAAACTGAAATACAACATTAAGGAAAAAGTAAAATTTAGTATAACAAATTAAAGATTAATTCAACATTAGAAAAATACAATTTAAAATAAATACCAAATGGTCTTTTAAAATAATAATAATAATAATAATAATAATAATAATAATAATAATAAATAAAAATATTTTTATATTTTTTTTAATCAGGAAAATTTATAAAATGCTTGTAGACAAAATTCTCATAAAGAAAATTTTAAATAAAAGTGCATTGGAAAGCGTGACCCAAATATGGTAAAATTATAACATTTATGAAAATTAATAAATGACATCACAAATATTTTGCAAAACATATATTATCACATAAAGCACATATAGTATAATTTTCACTCAAAAATTTTAAAATTAACGCATTCTTGGGAAACGTGCCTTATAAAAAGGATAAAAATTAAATAAGTACTAAATGACCTCTAAAAATTATGAGATTTTTACAGAAAATTTATGAACATACAAAATACATATATGAAATTTTTTACTTAAAAATTCTCATAAAAGAGACTGCATTGGGAAAACGTGCCATTAAATAAAAAAATACTAAAATTTTAAATAAATGATGAATGGCTCCTAAAAATCATTAAAATCATAAATAATGATAAAAATAGTAAAATCAATGTATTTAAGAAATAAAATAAAATAAACTAATATTTACATGGTAAAATTACCATTTTGCCCCTGATGTGACAAATTAGACGTAATATACACAAAAATTATAATTAGCCCCTGAAAATCATAATAACCCCTAAATAAAGTAATACGCATATTTTATAAAATGTGTGTCAAAATTTGGTGTCTA
>JAMWEH010001302.1:0-56484 GCA_024721245.1 Mitragyna speciosa
TAAAAATCAAGACAAAGAATTTGCTTCAAATGTGGGATAAATTTAGTGCAAAAAAGTTATCTGGGTGTGGGATGCGACTTCAAGTGGGTTTGCCAAACGAAATTATAAATTCTGAAAGCTCAAAGGGGAGAACGAGGGTAAAGAATTGTTTTATGGAAAAGAAAGAAGGCCCGCCTTTAGCCCATCTTCTTCTTGCAATAAAAATTATTTGAAAGAAAATTTACGAAATCAGATATAAAACCTTTTTACCATGTCTGAATTAATGATTTGGGAAAGACCTGACCATCCATTTCGGCCAGGACAAGGCCCCCTCCTGATAACACTTTCTTGACAATGAATGGACCTTGCCAATTTGGAGCGAATTTTCCTTTTGCCTCCTCCTGGATTGGAAGAATTCGCTTCAGAACTTTGTCTCCTATTTCAAATTGACGGGGCTTGACCTTCTTCTGATAGGCACGGGCCATTCGCCTTTGGTAACACTGCCCATGGCAAATAGCATTCAATCGCTTTTCATCAATCAATGCCAACTGCTCATGACGTTCCTTGACCCATTCAGCTTCCTCTAATTGAGCTTCCATCAATATACGCAGAGAAGGAATCTCAACTTCCGCTGGCAATACTGCTTCCATCCCGTACATAAGGGAATATGGGGTCACCCCAGTAGAAGTTCTTATAGCAGTTCTGTATGCCAACAATGCATAAGGTAACTTCTCATGCCAATCTCGATGCGTATCCGTCATCTTCCGGATGATCTTCTTCAAATTCTTATTGGCAGCCTCTACAGCTCCATTCATCTGAGGTCTATAAATGGCAGAGTTTCGATGCTTGATCTTGAACTGCTCACACAACCCATCTACCACGTCATTGTTGAGATTCTTCGCGTTATCCGTAATCAATGTCTCTGGTATCCCAAAACGACAGATAATGTGATTTCTCAGAAAATCAGCTACCACTTTCTTAGTCACGTGCCTGTAAGACTCGGCTTCGACCCATTTAGTGAAGTACTCTATCGCCACCAGGATAAATCGATGACCATTCGAAGCAGGAGGATCGATAGTTCCAATCACATCCATTCCCCACATTGAACAAGGCCAAGGAGCAGTCATACTGTGGAGCTCCGAAGGAGGTGCGTGTATTCACATCGCCATGTAATTGACATTTAACACATTTTCTGACGAACTCAACACAGTCATGCTCCATGGTAAGCCAGAAATATCCCGTCCTCATGATTTTCTTTGCCAATAAGTGCCCGTTCATATGCGGCCCACATACGCCACTGTGGATCTCCTTCATCAAATATTCAGCTTCCTTCTCGTCAACGCATCTCAACTAAACCCAAATCACTTGACCTTTTGTACAGGACTTCTCCAGTTCAGAAAAAATCTCATAGACATCCTTCGAAGAAAATTCTTGGCCGCAGTATTGGCACCCGGAGGATAAAATCTATTTTTCAAATATTCTTTCAGATCATGAAACCAAGGAAAGCCGTCAGCTTCTTGTTCAATGCGCAGACAGTGCGCTGGTTCCTCTTGAATCTTAACGAAAATGGGTTCAATTATAGTACCATCGGGATGAGAGATCATGGAAGACAAAGTTGCCAAGGCATCTGCAAAGACATTTCGGGTACGCGCGATATGTATGAATTCCAAAGTTCTGAACTGTCGAGCCAAAGTGAGCAAACAACAATGATATGGAATTATTTTAGAATCCCGAGTCATCCATTTTCCCAATGTTTGATGAACTAGTAAATCAGAATCACTAAATGCTGTCAAATCCTTGATATCCATATCCAACGCCATCTTCAAACCAAGAATGCAAGCTTCATACTCTGCCATGTTATTAGTGCAGGCAAATTTCAGTTTGGCAGTAGCAGGGTAATGTTTTCCTTCGGGTGACACTAGGACTGCCCCAATTCCAGCTCCAAAAGAGTTTGAAGCACCATCAAAGAACAATCTCCATCCCGAAGATTCCTCATTAATATCCTCAGCTGTCCCTACAAACAAAATTTCTTCATCAGGGAAATAAGTATTCAATGGCTCGTAATCATCTTGCAAAGGGTTCTCCGCCAAGTGATCGGCAATTACTTGGCCCTTGACTGCCTTTTGAGTTGTGAACACAATATCAAATTCACTGAGAATCATTTGCCACTTAGCCATACGTCCAGTGGGCATCGGTTTCTCAAGCAAATACCTCAACGGGTCAGATCGAGATATGAGATAGGTGGTATGGTCAAGGAGATAATGTCTCAATTTTTGAACAGTCCAAGCCAATGCACAACATAATCTTTCCAAAAATGAATAATTCGCCTCATAGACAGTAAATTTCTTACTTAGATAATAGATTGCCTGTTCCTTTTTGCCTGAATCATCATGTTGACCGAGAACACAACCCATGGCTCCATCCAACACTGAGAGGTACATGATAAGTGGCCGACCTGGTTTCGGCGGTACTAACACAGGAGGATTCAACAGATAATCTTTGATTTTGTCAAAAGCCCGCTGACAATCTCCATTCCACTTCATTGGGGTATTTTTTCTTAACAACTTGAACAAAGGTTCACAAGTAAGAGTCAACTGAGCAATAAATCTGCCAATGAAATTAAGCTTTCCCAAAAAACTCTTCACATCTTTCTGCGTCTTTGGTACTGGCATTTCTCGTATGGCCTTTATCTTGGCAGGATCTACTTCAATACCCTTCTTACTAACAATGAAACCTAGTAACTTGCCAGCAGGAGACCCGAAAGCACATTTTGCAGGATTCAGTTTCAGATTATACCTTCTTAATCTTTCAAACAGCTTTCTCAAATCTCCCAAATGGTCCTCTGCTCTTCTGGACTTGACTATAATGTCATCCACGTAAACTTCTATCTCTTTGTGTATCATGTCATGAAACAGTGTAGTCATAGTCCTTTGATAGGTGGCTCCCAGCATTTTTCAATCCAAAGGGCATAACTCTGTAACAGAATATTCCCCACGGAGTCATGAATGCCGTCTTTTCTCGATCTTCCTCTGCGACCAAAAGTTGATGATATCCAGCGAAACAATCAATAAATGAATCCATTTCATGCCCAGCAGTATTGTCCAACAGGATGTGAATGTTAGGCAAAGGAAAGTCATCCTTTGGACTGGCTTTGTTTAAATCTCGATAATCTACACATACTCGCACTTCACCAGACTTTTTGGGAACCGGAACCATATTTGATAGCCAAATGGGATAGTGAGACACAATGATGATTTGGGCATTGAATTGTTTGACTATCTGCTCTTTGATTTTGAGGCTCATTTCAGGTTTGAATTTGCGAGGTTTCTGTTTCACTGGAGGAAAGTTTGGATCTGTGGGCAATCTGTGAACTACTATATCTGTGGAGACCCCAGGCATATCATCATAGGACCATGCGAACACATCCTGGAACAGTGTCAAAAATTCAATCATCTCTTTTCTTTGGCTCTTGTTCAAATGAACACTGATTTTAACTTCTTTAACTTCTGTCTCAGTGCCAATATTGATAGTTTCTGTTTCTTCCAAGTTAGGCTTGGTTTTTTCTTCGTATTGTTCCAGATTCTTAAATACAGAGTCATAATCTTCTTCGATATCGCTCTCACTCTCATTAACGGTTTGCATTATTTCTGAATTTAGAGAGATATCGAAGTTGAACTTGTCAGTTTCAAACAAAGTGACATCCAAAGGATCATAGACAGTTATTTTCGGCCATCTGAAAATGAAACAAAACTATGCAAACATAAATAAATAAACACAAATAGACAACTTTTGAATGAAAACTTGCATTTTCAAAAGAAGATGTTTACAATCATAAGCTAGCATTAGCCTTTGAGCAAAGATAGACAGCATTTCAATATTTTAGACAAAAAAACTTTCTCGATATAACAAAAGAAATTGAGAATAGTTTCTTTCAAAAGCTAATGCGATAAAGTCAGAGCCTAACACTAAAACAAACTTTGAGAAAGTAATTCATTTCAGGGCTCCATCTAGAAATGAATTTTGAACAAAAGACAATCCCAAATTTACCGAAACTCCCTCCGAACAGGGAGATAATCAGATGTCCAATTGTTCAATGACTCTTTCTCGATTTCCTCAAAGTCAGTAGCATCAGACGATTCTTCTGTACCAGTCATTCCAATGAAAAGACGGCTCATCCCCTCTTCAACATCATAATCCTCATTGCATATTTCAGAAATAACAACCTTGGATGCCCTTGAAAAACTGTGATACAATGGAGGAACATAGAGTGAGACCTGCCTTCCTTCCTTTTCAGCCCTTTTTCTCTCCTTCATCTCCTTCAAATCCTTACCTGTTGGGTGAAAACCAAGCCCAAAGGTATTTTTCTGTTCCATTAGTTGAATAGGTTCCGTAATTCCCTGCAGCATCTTTCCAATACCCTTTCCTGGCCGGTAGTCTGCCCTGATCAGTTCCTTAGCTATCATGATACTCGCATTAGGCAATAAGGGCTCCACAGGTGGCTTTCCTTCCGGAATCCAATTGACAGATACAATATCTGAAGCACGAAATCCCCGATCAAGTGATAGCTTATCCTTCGCCTCTTCAGCATGCCCCCGATTCACCATCATAGTGCAATCATCTTCCGCAAAAATAGTGATCAGTCTATCATCCATAATGAATTTTACCATTTGATGCAGAGATGACGGTACTGATCCAGAAGAATGAATCCACGGCCGCCCTAACAAAACATTGTATATGCCGGAAAAATCCATGACCTGGCAGGTAACCTGATATTGAGCTGGACCCATCTCGAGCACTAAATCAATCTCTCCTATAGTCTCCTTCCTCGAGCCATCGAACCCTCTAACAACGGTCAGTGATTGGCGAACTTGTGACCGTGAATATCCTAGCTTTTGTAGAGTGTTCCATGGGCAGATGTTCAGTGCAGATCCGTTGTCAATCAAAACCCTAGGCAAGTATCTTCCATTGCACCTCACAGAAATGTATAAAGCCTTGTTATGCCCCTTCCCTTCAGGAGTCAATTCATCTTCAGAAAAGGCGATCTGATTAGATGCCAAAACATTCCCTACTATCCCGGCTAGCTTCTCAGTGGGAATGTCCGTGGGAACATGAGACTCATTCAAAACTTTTAAAAGAGCCTCTCGATGCAGCTCAGATGTCAACAAAAGATTTAGAATTGAAATTTGTGCTGGCATGCGGCTCAACTGTTCCACCACTTTGTACTCACTTTTTTTCAAAATCTTCAAGAATTCTTCCGCTTCCTTCTCATCAACTGGCTGTTTAGGGGGTAGTGTGCTCTCTTTTCCTTTTGCTGGAATAACAATCTCTGGTTCTACCATCACTCTCCCCGATCTCAAAATTGCAGAGACATTATTATTCACTTCAGAATTTTCGTAATTCCATGGAACCCTCTGCAAATCCTCAACGAGCATTTGTTCAGGCACATCAATGATTTCTGGTTCTGGAATCTCTAACTCAAACGGCACAACATCTAGGACAAATGGCTGGGCTGATGAGTTGGCGGCAGACAGGACTTCTTTTAACACAACCGGCTCTTTTGGTTGGGTTACAGGTGATGCCAATTTTCCTGCCAAAATGTCATCCATATACTGACTCATGAAGTCTTTTCTTGACATCGTCATTCTATCTCGCATGTCATCTCTATCAGTAACACCCACCGTCTCTTCAATCGCAACTATCATCTCAGAAGGGTCACCAAGTGTTTCATCTAAAGCAATCATTCCAACAGTAGACCCGTGCTGAGGCAAAGGATTGTTATCCACATTCGGGGCCTGCCCTCTCCCTCTTCTCAATACTATCTCTCCATCGTCAATCATATCTTGAATTTTGTGCTTCAAAGCCCAACAGTTAGCCGTGGGGTGCCCACGACCTCCCGAATGGTAAGCACAGACGGCTTGGTGATCATAGTCGTGGGGTAACCCGTTAGGAAAAGTTTTCTGAGGTATAGTGCCAATTTTGCCCGCTGCTCTCAGTTGGTCATATATCTGGTCTAGAGGACGACCAAGGGGAGTGAAAGCCCTAGGCCGTCTTTGTGGGAGGTTGGCTGGACCGGTTGTATTTGGGGGCTGATTGGGTGTAGTATAGTTGTTAGGGTAAATAGGTCTCGGGCGGTTTTGCACGGGTGGGCGAAAGTTATTTTGTGTGGGTCGAGGGTTCTGAAACATGGGTTGAGTGTTTGGATAAAATGGTTGGGCATTTACTGGTTGGGCTTGGGTATTGAAAACAGGTTGAGGGTACTGGGGATAAGTAGGTGAGGGATGTGCCAACTGAGGGAATCGCGGGTATTGAGAATGGTAATTTGGCTTGTTTTGGAACCTGGGGTTGAAATTTGGGCCTTGATTTATCACAAAAGATATTTCTTCTTCTCTTTTCTCAGGCTTTTTCCCAATTGCTTTCTTCAGATTATTGCCATTTTGCAACGATTCAACTTGCAACTTCACAGCAGCCATGTCTACTACCTTTCCCTTCTTCACCCCTCTCTCAATAGCTTCTGCTTGCTCAATAACCTGGGCGAAGGTCTTTCCAATTGAGCCTACGATGGCCTGGTAGTAAGGTGGGTCTTGGGCATCGATAAATAATTTTACCATTTCGTTCTCATCAATTGGCGGATTTACTTTAGCTGCCACACTCCGCCAACGCTGCCCATAAGCTACATAACTTTCTGAGGGCTTTTTCTTCAATTCTACCAGTGAGAATCTATCCGGCACCAAATCACAGTTGAACTCATACTGTTTGATAAATGCTCGGGAGAGGTCGGTCCAGTTTCGGATCTTTGAAAAATCCAACTTCAAATACCATTCTAATGCATCCTTCTCCAAACTCTCTCCAAATAGCCTCATCGGCAATTTCTCATCCCCGGTCGGCTTGCCCAACTTGTTGCAGAACATCTTAAGGTGCACAACAGGGTCGCCAGCACCGTTGTATTTAGAAAATTCTGGCACCTTAAACTTTGGAGGCAGTTGAGTATCAGGGAACATACAGAAATCATCGTAATTCAAACCGCCGTACCGATCCAATCCCTGGCTCTCTCTGATGAAATCATCGAATCTCTCCAATCTTCGCAACAGGGCCTTTTCTGTCATGCCTGGATTCTCATCCCTGTTATACGGCTCCACATCCACTCCTACTTGATACCCCGGGTCTAGCACAAATTGATGTGTGTTGAGGTTCGGTAGTGGTTGAGTGTTCAGAGGGAAATGGTTGGCTTGTTGTGCATATTGTGGTTGGTTCAGAGTGTTTTGGGTGTGTCTAGGACTGGGTGGGATTGGAACAGTCATTTGAGGGTTTTGAGTGTTTGGGGGTGGAGGAGCCATCTGAGTATTTTGGGTATTGAGGAGTGGGGTTTGTACTGGAATAGCTGAGACATTGTTATTCGCATCCGGGGCATTTCCGCTCACATCAGATTGGGATTGTGGAGGTTCTCGAATGACCGGTGCAGCAGAAGTAGAGCCGTTGTTGTTCATGTTACTGATGAAGTGGGCAATGATCTGACTATGGGAAGACACTTCATGAGTCATATTATTCATCTTGGCCAACATTTCATCCATCTGAGCCCTCAACGCCGTTAACTCTGAAGACTGATTCCCGGCAGGTCCCTCGAATGATTCAGTGGGAGCACTCATGTTTATATGTAGCTGTCTAGTACGGGACCGTGTACGAATGGGGCTTCGGTGAAAAGAAGCTATGTTTTACAAGTACCTGAAATGTACACCAGAAAGAAGAAAGGTTTAGTCGCCCCATCGTCATTGTCACTGTCAATTTTATTATCACAAAGAAAAAGGAAAAGATTAAAGTTAGTAAGTATATAAATAATTCGGTGCATGTCCTAGGAGGTGCCCTTATTATGCCAAGGGTAGGCCTAATCATGAAATGCAATCCTTTAGGGTGAGACCCCCCTTCAGTATTGGAGTGAGAAGCATTTCAGTTTGGTAATTTAGCCAATGTTCATTCCACTTGATCATTAAAAGAAAATACTCCACTACTTTTACAGCCAGTCAGACATAGTGAAGCAAAATAGTACATCATTCGGTCAACTCTCCTATACAATCTAAGACTCTTTCAGTTGGTCCTCTAGGCGTTGAGCTTTGCTGCGATCTGGCTCCCAAGAGTATCTGTTCATCGTGTGATTGATGTTATCTTTCAGCTCCAAACATTTCCTCTTCTTTTCTCGTAGTTCTTGTTTCGCTTCTGTGTAAAGTTGCTTGACAGATTCATATGCTTCCTTGTTCTTTTCAGAATTCTGCTCTGCTTGTATTAGTTCACGATCTTTCATTTCTAACAGGGTTCTTAATCGAGCAATCTCTTCAGCAGGATCAATGACAACTTGTCTTGTTGAAGTATTTTGATTGTTGAGCCACATCTCATACTGCGGAGTGGTAACAGGAGTAACCCTGTTTTTTGCATCGAACGGTAAGTTTTGGTCTGTACACTGGCTTTCCCATGCCTTCATCAGCTCTGATCTTCTAGGAATCTCAGTGGGACAGTTTCCTTTGTCAAAGATAATGAGAAAGTCTGATAAATCAGGTGTCGGCGGTAATCCTTGGATACGCCCTAACTGTCGAAGAAATCTTTTCGGAGTGTAAGCGGCAATGCCCTGAGTCCCTAGTAGCGGTATGAAATCGGCCAACTTAGTACGGAGAGCAGCTTTGATGCAGTCTGTCCAATCCAGAACCCATCGAATCCTTCGATCAGGTATCGTCATCAAAAAGTCTAGACATTCTAAAGCTGTCCTCATCGAGCTATTTCCTTCCACCCTTTTGTGATGCGTGACTATCCAGTTGTATCCGATCAATGGCAAACTGTTGGGAATAGCCGAGTGACTCTTGAAGTGTTCCATGGCCCAAATGTGTAAGATCCTGTTGGATGCATGAAAGAAATTGGTTTTCCTTTGGCAATTGGTGCAGGCAGTGAATATATCGGCTAACACAGTTGGCACTATAGAAGTCCTTTGACCTCCGATTCCAAAGAAAAGATCGGAGATGAGCTTAGTTATCTTAAAACTGATTTTTTTGTCTTCTCTTGGAAATAAGTAAGTTCCTGCCATGGCATACCCATACACCCAAAGTCTCTTGTGCGCCCATGCTGCCTTGGATGCAAGCGTGAAATCCCCTGAATACTTCTCAAACCCGTCCTTATCTGCAAACCTATCAAACAAGAATTTCACACTTATACTCTGATCGGAGCCTTGTAGTGCAGACTCCCTCAATCCAGCGAAATGGCAGAACTCGGCTTTTCCAGAAACAAATGGAAAGATTACGGTTGTCCGTTCTACTGGCAAATTAAGTAAACCGGCTACCTCTTCAATTGTAATGGTCAATTCCTTGTCTCTAATCCTAAATGCTGAGCAATCAGGGTCCCACAGATGAATCAGAGCTTCCACCAAACATCCGTTTGTCTCTATTTCCTTGAAGTCACCAATGGGTCCTAAAAATGCTGCTACTTGGTTGATCTCACTAGGCAGGAGGAGCCCTGGCCACCTCCGGACTTCAGGTAGGACTGTTAGCATTTGCTTGATGCGTCGTGGGTTATTCATTCTGGTGCAAAAATATGACTTTATCAGATCACCTTACCTGGGGTCTCACCCATCAGGATTTACTGAAATTTAAACGTGCAATGTCTTTTAGGGTTACGTACCCGAGACAAAAGGATGGCCTTCCTATCATGGGATTCCCAAAATGGCATTCCCTCTAGGGTTTATGTATGATGCCAGTTTATTAAAGCAAGCTAAAATATACAAAAAATGTCAAATTTGAGAAGGTGATGTGGAATTTTCTTTGAGAAAGATGGATCATGCACTGTAGAAAAGAAATTATTGACTCTAAAAATGTTTGATTGAAAAATCGAACCTACAAGAGGTTACGGGACACAACGTTGAAAGAAAACAAAAGTTCTGACTTTATCTAGAAATATACAAATCAAAATGCCAATTTATTAAAATCCAATGAAATATGTGCTAAAATCGCCTTTTGTGTAATGTGGGATGGGAGGGCGGGGGATGCGGCAAAAACGACATGTTAATTTTTGAAAAAGGGTAAATACAAGTTGTGCAAAAATTTGACCATCTGAGTGCAGTTATTAACTAAAAAATTAGTTCGAGTAAAATTGACAAGTACAACAAAAATGAGTAAACTTTGAAAAGGATTTAAAAACTAAGGATTTAAAAACTAAAATTTTTATTCAAGAATATACAAGACGAAAAAATCAAATTTTTAGGATTTTTAAGAAATTCACAATGATTGATCTCTTGGGTATTTATAACAAAATGCAATTTGCAGAAAATTTATGAAATTCTATTTCCATCTTTCTCGAAGACATTAATTATCAAAATGAAATTTAAACGTGCCAAAAGAGGGTTGTTTCTTATGAGAGCACCATGCCAGGGCTCTTTGTTCTATGGTTATGAATGCAATCAAAAATAAGAAGGAAAGAAATTGCGTTAGTTTATTCACATAACACATTGGCAAGAACAAATAATACACATAGATAACAATAAATGACATAATAAGGAAAGTAAAGGAGGTTGGTTCCCTCCTCTCGTGCCTGGTGTACCTGATAGGGAAAGGCTGACTCTACCCTAAGTTATCCTACATGGATGCATGAGGTTGGGCTCACTAATGCATCTAAACTCGATTAAGCTGTTGGCTCCCAAGCCTTCAGACCTAAGGGTAAGGGTCATCAATCCCAAAACCCTTGGTCGGTGGCTCGAGTGATCCCCTGGACACTGCTACGCGCACGTCGGGCCACGGCCACATGTCCAAGCGAATCGATTTTTAAAGCCCAAATCTCTAGACTTGTGGACTCAAGCCAAGAGTTTGGGTGATCTCCTAGACAATGTTACGTGCACGTCGTGCCACGGTCACATGTCTAAGTAGATCAATCCTAATTCCTAAAGGGACGAGTGGGTGACAACCACCAAAAGATAGAAACGGTAAAAACATCGAATGCACGTATGAAGTGCTCCTTATGAGAGGAAGCAATGTAATATTAACACGCGTGGGCTCTAAGGGTGATTGACCCCTTCCCCAAATGCAAGCGCGGTCGAGTAAAGCAGTAACAAGTGAATAAATCATACATACATCACATAAGTAGCCGAGAGACGGGAAGTGCAAGATGCAAAAGAAAAACCTAAAAACCTAGAAAAATAGAAATGCAATCCTAAGCATCCAAATGCAATAAAATGAAAGGGTTAGAAAAAGAATAAAATGACTAAACCTAGTGCTCGGACTCACTAGTGATCCCCAGTGGAGTCGCCAGCTGTCGCGCCCCATTTTTCGAAAATAAATAGAAAGTGTAAAGAAGATGTCGGGAAAAGGGAAAAGGAAGTATTAAATGTAATGTTGTGGTTATTAAAAAAAACGTGTAAATTTTTTGTAAAAACTAATTTTTTGAAAATGCTTTGTAAAAGATGATTCGATAAAAATGTGACAAAACAAATGCTTTACTTTAAAAAATAAAAGAAAAAGGGCCTAAAATGGGACTTTTGAAATGCGACGATTTTTGGGCCCGAAAATAGAGTCTAAAAAGGGTTTTTTAGTGAAAAAGGAGTCGCCACTTGGTATTGAGTTTTGGTGTACCAAGTCACCCGAAAATATTTTATAAAAGGTAAGAAAATTAAGAATGATTCATTTAAAGAAATGATTTTGGCAAAATATAGGAAAAACAAGAAAAACCCTTTTAGACGACTCCAGGTCTTTGAAAACAAGAGAAAAAGGTTCGGGAGTCACAGTTGAAGAAAGGGAAGGCAAAGGCTCGTGCCTAAGGCACCCTTTCAACCTAGCCGAAACTAGTTGCGAGGTTTAGTCTAAATTTTTCTAATATAACCCTAAGATTTTATCACATTTGGATGCAACTATATGAATGCAAATCTAATCCTAAAAAATGGATATCGATAAGGGACGAAATATTCCATTGAGGTTTGGTCGGGATTATCGCATTAATTGCGAAACCCGAGTCTAGACCCCGATGGAGTCACGAGTGTAGATGCAAAATGAAATGCAAAAGGAAAGGAAAATAGTAGTATAGATAATAAATGATCAAAGAGAGTAGGAATGCAACATAACGGGTACGGGGGACTAATAAACTCGTGACTAACTGTTTCTACTCACGGAGGGGGGAACGACATGTACGCCATCGCTTCCCACGTGAGTAGATTGACTATTTCTAGTCAAATCACACAAATGACCTAAAATTCTATGTGTAGTGGAATCTAAATGTCATGCACTAGGTAGATGTTAAAAATAGATAATAAATGATAAAGTATATAAAAATTATACAAAAATGAAAAAAGCCTAAAAGATAAAAATGTGTGTGAAATATCATGAACACGCGAGAAATGATCCTAATACTAAAATGATCTAAAGGCCTAGCATTGGACTAGCCTATTTTCTAAAAATTCTCCGCTAGCGTTGGACTAGCGAAGAAAACGAAATTAACCACAACTAGCTTTGGACTAGTGTGGCGACGATACACATATATAATTAAAGCAAGTAAATAAATAAAGCATGTATTAAAGTAATAAATCACATAAAAGCAAGTAATAGCAAGTAGGAGCACATAGCACATAAGCATGGTATTCTAGATGCAAGTTCCTAGGAAAAGCGAATAAAACACACAAGCACATAACACACATAGCACACAAAAAGCCCTAACTATTACACCGAAGAAGCCTAATTACAATCTAAAAATAAAAAGGTAACCTATCTAGCCTATCTATTACATTTTCTATCTAAATACAAAATTTTGCTAAATAGAATATTACCTATCTATTACATTTCTTTGAATAATCAAAAATTAAATTCGAATAAATAATATGACATAAATAAATAAAAACTCTCACATGGATAAAAATTATAAGCACAAAAACACGTAGAAAAACACATAAGAGCACGTAGGAGCACATAAAAAGAAATATTGGAAGGGTAATCGAGGTACCTCTCATTCGTAAACCCGGTATAAATGGCTACTAAAATGAACAAACATGTCAAAATTATCACTATTTAATAAATCAATCACTAATTGAATAATTTTCTACCGATCACTATGAACATGCTATGATAATTCAAACAATTATAGCAATAATAAACAAAATAAGAGAAAGAAAAATAATGATAACAATAATTAATCATTTAGGGGAAAAATGAAAATTGTTTAAGTAAAAATAAATTAGTAAATAAATAAATAAATAAAGCAAAACAACAAAGATAAAATAAAATAAAACTAATAATAATACTAATAATAATAATAGAGGATAAAATACAATAATACATACATTGAAATTTTAACACCTCAAATAAGAATTATTAAAATAACTAAAAGGGAAATAGAGAGACTAATTTGAACATTAATTAGACTAACAAGACCCCATTCTAGAACATTAATTATAAGTTTGATAAAAATAAATAAAGAAAATGTAAAAAGAAATAATTTAAAGCTTTGAGGACTTAACTAATTTTAATTAATACTTTTTTTTTTTTTACAAAAATAAAATATTATAAGATTTGGATTAAAAGTGAAAATTTAAGCAATATTCTAAAGTGAAAAATGTAATTTATGAGGAACAAAAAGGTAAAATTATAATTTCAAACCCTAATTAAGATAATGACATAGTTTACAACAAATTTAAAAGCTAAAATGTAATTTTCAACAAGTATAATGCCCAAAAATAAAAAATTCCAGCAATATTTAAAGCCAAGAACACAATTTCAGCAAGCTTATTAAATAACACACAATTTTCAGCAAACATTTAAAGGCAAAATTTCAAGTTTTAGCTATTTGGAGAGCAAAAATATAAATTCCAGCAACATTGGAGGACAATAAAGTAATTCCAGCAAAAATATAATGGCAAAATGAAATTCCAGCAAGGTTTAGGGGCAAAAATGCAAAATTCCAGCAACATGATGGACCAAATTGCAAATTCCAGCCATATTCAAAGACTATAATAGAATTCCAGCAACATTTTATGACAAAAATGGAATTTCCAGCAATGTATAAGGGCCAAAATGCAATTTTCAGTAACATTTAAAGCCTAAAATATAATAAAAGAAAGTTTGGGAGGCAAAATTGCAATTTTCATAAATATCAGAGGGTAAAAATGCAATTCCAGCAAAATCTAGGGGTCAGAATGTAATTACCGAAAAATATAGGGGTCAAAATGAAAAATTAAAAACGTAGGGGGGCAAAATTATAATTATCTAAAAGTTGAGGGACCTAAATGCAATTAATCGGGACCTAATTGCAAAGAAAATTAAATTATGGGGGTCAATCTACAATAAACAGAAATTTAAATGCACAAATCAAACATTTTCAGGGCCACAGTAGCATTACTGAAAATATAAGGACTATAAAATAAATACCTATTATTAATTAAAAATAAATAAAAAAACTAACTAACCAAAACGACGTAGTTTTGAGTGAAACTACGTCAAAACGACGTAGTTTCACCAAAACATTTTTTTTTTCTTTTTCCGGCTGATTTCGGTTTTTTTTTTTTTTTTTTTTTTTCAGATTTCCTTTTTTATTTTTTTCTTTCCTTTTTCTCTCTCTTTTTTCTTTTCTCTCTTTTTCTTTTCTCTCTTTTCTTCTTTCCTTTTCTTTCTTTTCCCTCTTTTCTTTTTCTCTCTTCTTCTTCCCCGATTCCCTTCTGCTTCCCCCCCGATTCCCCTCTGATCTTCTCTTCTTCTTCCTCCTTTCTTCTCTTCTTCCTTCTCTTCTTCCTTTCTTCTCTTCTTCCCTTTTCTTCTTCTTCTTTTCTTCCCTTTTCTTTTCTGGTTCTTCCCTCTTCTCCTCGCCCGATTCGAATCTCCTTCACCTGGTTCTTCTTCTTCTTCTTTTTTTTTTTTTTTTTTTGTTCTCTCCTAGCCTCGCCGGTCTCTCTCTCTCTCTCTATATCCTCTCTCTCTCTCTCTTGGTTTTTTTTTTATGATTTATACAAAACAAAACAAACAAAAAAAAAATAAAAAATAAAAAATTGAAAGCAAGAGTAGGAAATTTACCTGGAATAGGGCGGTGGCGGTGCGCGGCGGGGCTGGTGATGCTCCGTCGGTTGTTGCTGCTGTTGTTGTTGTTGTTTGTTGTGGTTTTTTTTTTTTTTTTAATTTGTGCAAGTTCGATTATGCATTATGCAGGCGTGTGTGGTGCAGGTGTATGTGTGTGTGTACATGAATTGGTGTTAGTGAGCGTGAATGGGCAGGTGTGTAGTGTGTGTGTGCATGTGGAAGTGAATGTGGCATGCTGTAACTGATGTGGGTGTGTGTATGGACTGATGCAGGGGTGTAGTATGTGTAATGTGTGTTGTGTTTGTTACTGTGTGTCTGTGCTTCTGTTCTTGTGTGGAAAAATGCAGGTTGCGTGCAAGTGTGTGTTGTGCGTGTGTCTGGGAGTATGCAGGTGTGCTGTGTGTATGTATGTGCGAATTGTGTGTCTGTGTAATGTGAACTGAAGTGAGTGTGTGAGCTTGCTGTGTTTGAGTGTGAGCTGTGTGCAAAAATGGTGAAGGAAGGGAGAGAAACGAGAGGGAGAGTGAGTGAAGTGAGTGAGAAGTGTTTGTGTGTGATTGCAGGGAGAGGGAGATGTGAGGTGCAGGCGTGTGTTTTTAGTGCGTTGTGGCTGATGTCTGTGAAGGAAAATGGTGAGGGGAAGAGGAGGCAGAGAGAAGTGAGGGAATTGCAGGTTTTGATTGTGTGTGAAGGTGAGTTTGTGTCTGTTGTGAGAAGGAGGCAGAGAGGGTAGTGTGAGTGTTGGTGCAGGCTTGTGTGCTTGATGTTTGTGTATGTCTGTGAGGTGTGTTGAGTGTGTGAGTTTTTTGTGTTGCAGAGAGGGAGTGATCTGCAATGTGTTTGGTGAGGGAAGAGATTGAGGGAGAGAATTGTGTGAAGTGAAGATTGAGTGTGTTGCCGAGAGGGAATGGATTGTGGTGATGAGGGTGGGTGAAAAAGGAAAAGAAAACTACCCAAAATCCCCCCAAATCTGGTTTTTTTTGCAGAGGGATTGGTTTTTCTGCAGCTGCTGTAGCAGCTGCGCCTTCTTCTTTTTTTTTTTTTTTTTTTTAATGAAGTATATTATATATAAAAAAAACTGAAATACAACATTAAGGAAAAAGTAAAATTTAGTATAACAAATTAAAGATTAATTCAACATTAGAAAAATACAATTTAAAATAAATACCAAATGGTCTTTTAAAATAATAATAATAATAATAATAATAATAATAATAAATAAAAATATTTTTATATTTTTTTTTAATCAGGAAAATTTATAAAATGCTTGTAGACAAAATTCTCATAAAGAAAATTTTAAATAAAAGTGCATTGGAAAGCGTGACCCAAATATGGTAAAATTATAACATTTATGAAAATTAATAAATGACATCACAAATATTTTGCAAAACATATATTATCACATAAAGCACATATATCATAATTTTCAATCAAAATTTTTGAAATTAACGCATTCTTGGGAAACGTGCCCTTAATAAACAAAAAGATAAAAATTAAGTAAATACTAAACGACCTCTAGAAAATTATGAGATTTTTACAGAAAATTTATGAGTATTCAAAAATGCAAATATAAATTTTTTCACTTGAAAATTATCGTAAAAAATAGTGCATTGGAAAACGTGCCGCTGAATTAAAAATAGCATATTTTTAAATAAATAACAAATGACTCCTAAAAATCATTAAAATCATAAATAATGATAAAAATAGTAAAATCAATGTATTTAAGAAATAAAATAAAATAAACTAATATTTATATGGTGAAATTACCATTTTGCCCCTGACACGACAAATTAGACGTAATATACACAAAAATCATAATAACCCCTAAATAAAGTAATACGCATATTTTATAAAATGTGTGTCAAAATTTGGTGTCTACAGTATTCAACATTGCCCCTTAGCTCCCAATAATGGAATTGAGAGGGCAAATTTTTGCACTATTGGTTGACTACCCTCTTACATCAATATTAAGGAGTAACAGTTTTCCTAATTAATATGCTTTGATTATTGTGCAATCAAATAATCACAACTATATAAACCCCTTACACCTTCACAGTATTTCCTAGGATACTTAACAATCTTAATTTTCTTACCAAATTGTCTAAGTGGTAAGTTGGCATCCCAAATTGAGATAAAGTCTAACAGAGACGTGTGTTTCATGAAATCTTTAGAGACAGATCACATAACTGGGTCAAACAAGCCTCATAAAACTCAAGGGTGTCAGCTACATGGTTGAGCAAGGGGAATTGTAGGTTTTCTACCCATGGTAAAAATTGTTTCGAATTTCCTTATCATTCCCTTTTTAATTATTTCCATTTTGTACCTTCACTTCATTTTGGTGGCATTTGCTGCATGCCAATTAAAAAAGCTGTACATACAAACCTCTTGTGGGTTATCAATATCTATTTATATGTCCAAGCAAGTGTAGAATGTATAACGCGAGCATATCAAAATCAAAATAAAAAATAAAGAAAAAAATTGAGAGTCCGAATTGTGAAAATATAGATGACTGTGACTGCTAAAGAATGAGCAATGATGTCTTGATAAATCAGTACTTAATTTGATTATTTGTTCGTTAGACAATTAAAGTTGAGAAACATGCTAATGTTAGTAGTTATTAGAGAAGATTAGTTGTTAGATTTGACACTTAAATTTTAGATTTTAGTGGTCTAATTATTCATTTAAATATTTACTTAGGCATTAATACCGTTACTAAGGTAGTTAGGGATAAGAGATATTAGTGATTGAATCAATAAGATTGGTTTACAAGGTTATAGCATTTGAAACCTTAAGATTAAGAATTATTTGTTCAAGTTATGTTCGGACATAATAATGTGTGAAATGTGTCAAATAGTTAAACTAATGACAAAATTAGAATAACCTTTATAAAGTTTAGTTTGACAACGAAAAAAAAGGGGATGTTCAGCTCAAGTGATCTACGGTGGAGCCAACTTGCTCAACCAAGCTTGAGGTGGCTTTTTCCTAGGCACTAATGAGTGACTCACCATTTGCGTATGTGTCTATGTTTTTTTTTTCAATCAATCAAAGACAACTTAAAACTACTATAACAATCAGCAACTAAGACTAAGGTTAGAAAGGGATCGTCCGAACTTATGAAAGGGTGAGAAGGAGAGTAAACCCAAGGCAACAGAAAAGTAGAGAAAAGAAAAGAGAAAGGAAATTGCAACAGTGGGAGAGGTAATGTTCCTTGAATCCTTTGAAGATAGCTTTGAGTTTTTAAATCATTTATACTGAAGACTTGATGATTTGTTTCTGAAAATTATATCTGGAACTTGGGAGGAATGAAGTTGTATGAACTAATAACTCACCCAAGTGTAGTGGAACTTTAGTAAGATTAAAGTAGAATTTGAGGTCTTTTAAGAAACTATTACATGTTGAATCTAGTTTACCCATATATGGATATCATAATTTGTTAATGAGTATAGCATGAGATGTAGTGAATGGAATGGACTGGGGTTGAAGAAAATCGCACTGCAAGCCTGCTGAACCAGTTTTAGTGAAATAGGTATAACTTTCTGTGAAAAACTCAAAACGAAGTGATTCTTGTTGTTTTATAAACTAGATTCGTAGGGATTTTTCATGGTATAAGATACATAGGCTGATTGGTTGTTGTTGAATACTAGAAATCTTAAGAATCATATTGAAATTTCGGAACTGCAGTAACAGGGTTGGAGAGTAGCCAAGTTGTGGCACGATTTTGAACTTGATTTTGTTGGAATTTGAGCTGAATTTCTTCATGAAAGTTGTATATTTTGAAATTTACTTTCCAACTATATAACCCCACTCGCTACTTCTTAACTGATGGGCTGCAGAAATCACACAAAGTAGCTAAAAAACCAACCCAGTGTAGGCAGGATTGGTGATGAGCCAATTTTGGGGTTGATTTTTGACCTTCTTCTATTGGAGTTTGGACTAGTGTTGTGCACAAAAATTACAACACTTAAAATCTAGTTTCTAACCATATAATTATCACACACAAGCGTTTTGTTATTAAAAGTTATGTTGGGCCAAAATTTGGTAGTTGGTAGGAACTTGAGAAAGAGGTAGTGCTTGGTCAAACTAATTGTCTTTATGGATAACATACCCAAGTGAATCTTGCTTCCAGAAATGTCTCAAGTGGAAAATTTTCATTAGGTAGAATGCCAATTTTATCATCAAATTATGAATTGGTCTTTGTGAATAGGTATAGATGCCCTAAAAACTTTTAATGAACTTGTTCATTTAATTTGAGTCTAAAAGCTAATCATGTCACCTGTACTTAGAAACTTTGGATAGAGAGACCCAAGGACATTTAAGGAGCTCCTTGAGCAACTAAATCTACCGGTGAGTGTTCATTAACTTCTTATGTTTTCAAAACCAAAGAATTCTTTGTTTTACTATATTTACTCGATGAACATGTTTATGTGACTTTAAACTATCTAAAGATCTGGGATTTAAAATTTGATTGTTTTCAAACATGCTTAAAACATCATTATTGTATAATTGATATGAATAAGATCAATATGCTCGTGTACATGTTATGAGCTCGGGGTGTACATTATCGCATCGGGAAAATTTCCTATATCTTGAACTTGTGCATGCTGTGAACACGGTTGTCACATTGGAATATACAAGTTATTCGCGAACAAATCTCAAATCGTCTTGTAAACACTAAATTTTGACACACCCTTAATAAAAAAATGTATTTTAACTCATTGGGGGATACTTTTTTATTTTTTCGGGGGGGCTAATTGTAATTTTTGGATAAATTATGTCTAATTAGTTGTATCAGGGGCAAAATAGTAATTCCATCGTGTAAATATTATTTTATTTTAGTTTATTTTTTTTATATACATAATTTTACTGTTTTATCATTATTTCTAATTTTAATAATTTTTTGGAGTCATCGAGTATTTATTTAAAAGTTTAGTATTTTTTTTACTTAATGGCACGTTTTCCAATGCATTCTTTTTATGATAATTTTTCAAGTAAAAAATTTTTTTTATGCATATTTCATATATTCATAAATTTTTTTGTATAAATTTCATAATTTTAGAAATCGTTTGATATTTATTTCAATATTTTTACCTTTCTCTATTGATAGCACGTTTTTCAATGTTATATTAATTTTTTAAACTTTATGGTGAATTTTATTTATTTATTTCTATAATTCCAAATTTTAGTATTTTTCTTATCAATTTTAGGGAGTCCAAGTATATTTTATTTTATTCTATTTCATTTGTTTTTCTTCATTTTCTTACAAATTTTTTCCTTAAAAAAAAAAAAAAAGGAGCAGCAATAGCGTTGTAGCTACTACTGCTGTAGCTGCAATGGCTGCTTGCAGCCATACTTCAGACCAGACACCATCATTTTTTGAGCATTCTAATCTACCAACTCCAAGACTAATCCCATCACTCCCTCACCTTGCACTCTTGGCCAGATTTCATGGGATTTGGTTCAAATTTTTACTCACAGACTACTGACTCTCATTCACTTTTTTCCCTTACTCCCTCAGCTCTCCCGGGAGACAAAAAACACTTACCAGAAACTTCACAGGCACAAGACACTCACCATTCTCTCCCTCTCGGCTCTCACACAGACAACAACACACATCACACAACCACATAACAAGCAATCCACAAACACACTTGCACATTTCTTCTTCACCTGCATACACACAGCATATACACACACAGAGCTCACAAATTCACACACACAACCTATCACAGCACACCTGCACAAAATTAGCATTAAAAAAAAAAAACAACAACAACCTCCTACATCAGAATCCCCTCGGCCGAAGCTCCATCACCGCCGGAAAACAAGCTCACACCACCAGCGCATCACTACCATCATATCCACACCATCTCTTAATCTGGTAAATCTCTCGGCTCCTCTACATGTTCTTTTGAATAAATTTTAATGCTTCAAATTGTTGTTTAGATGTTTATTTTGGGGTAATTGATTTTGGGGGAAGAGTTGAAGAGAGAAAAACAGAGAGAGATGAACTGAGAGAGAGAAGAGAGAACGAGTCAGAAAGAGGAGAGAATGAGATCGAGAGAGAGAATCGGGAAGAAAAGAAAAAAAAAGAAGAAAAGGAAGTCTGGAAAGTCTGGAAAAGTAGAAAAGAAATAAGAGAGACTGAGGAGAAAGAAGAGAGACCAAGGAGAGAAAGAAACCGAGGAGAAAACAAGAGTGAGTGAGAGACCGGGAGAGGCCGAAAAAAGAAAGACTGAAGAGAGGGAGGCCGAAGAGAGAAAAACCGAAGAAAGGGAGGCCGAAGAGAACAAAACAGAAGAGAGAGGCCGAAGAGTGAGAGACGAGGAGAAGCCGAAGAAAGAAAGACCGAAGAGAGGGAGGCCGAAGAGAGAAAAACCGAAGAGAGGGAGGCCGAAGAGAACAAAACTGAAGAGAGAGGCCGAAGAGAGAAAGACCGAAGAGAGGGAGGCCGAAGAGAGATAGGCCGAAGAAAGGAAAACCGAAGAGAGGAGAGGCCGAGGAGAGAAAGAAAACCGAAGAGAGGAGAGACCGAGGAGAGAAAGCAAAACTGAAGAGAGGAGAGGTAAAATTGAAGAAAGGAGAGGCCGAGGAGAGAAAGAAAAACCGAAGAGAGAAGAGGCCAAGGAAAAATAAAACCGAGGAAAGGGAAAGTCGAAGAGAGAATAAAGCCGAGGAGAGAAGCGAGAACAAAACCGAAGAGAGAATAAAACCGAGAAGAGAACCAGCTTACCCTTAAGACTCATTTCATCTAACTTTCGTTGAACAAGAAAATATGATAAATGAAGGTAAAGAGGTGAGGGAAAACTGAAATCTAAAGGGCTTTATATAGTTGATTTGTCTTGCGTAATATGAAAGGCCAACACGTCATAGTTGCCGAAGGGCCAACTGTATTTGATTTGTTTGAGATATGCTTGAATTGATTTGCTATTTTATTGGATTTGGTTAAGTTCATGATTTTTATTAGAGAAAGTTGCATGGGGCAGTCATAATTAAAGCTATATATATTTGAGTTGAGTTGAGTAGATACACCATACCTGATCTCTTTCTCTCTCACATGGACAAACACTTTATTATGACTACCCCGTTTATTTTGCGAGATAACATTACCATTTATCTGTATTTATTTAACAGATTCTAAGTATGAACTTGCACCTGAGACCAATTTTTTTAGAATGCTCAGATATAAATTTTCAAAATTTTATTTGACATATTTTTGTTTAGATCAAACTTTAAATTATGATAAAAATAAACACAAATAAAAGAAATAGACTACTAGGAAGTAAATTAAATGATAAGTAAAACTCTAATTGCCATTTGTAATATGTTATTCCCCTAATAAATGTTCACGATCAATGTCTATATTTATTTATTAATTGTTTTTTTTGTTTATATTTGAATTCAATTTTTTTCAATCAAATGAACATGAGTGTATATGAGACGTGTCGTGCCCCATTTTTTTCGAAAGTCAGAAAAAGGGAATTATGTTTATGTGTGTTTGTTGGAAAAAGAGTGTTGTTTCTTGTAAAATGATTTTTTAGAAAATGCGTTATAAAAGATAGTTCGACAAAAGATGTGATAAAAAAAAATGCTTTATTTTGAAAAACAAAAAAAAAAGGACCTAAAATAGGACGTTGAAAATGCGACGATTTTTAGCCCGAAAATAGAGTCTAAAAAGGGTTTTTAGTGAAAAGGGAGTCACCACTTAGTATTGAGTTTTGGTGTACCAAGTCACTAGAAAATATTTTATAAAAGGTAAGAAAATCGAGAATGATTTATTTAGAAAAATGATTTTTTGAGAAAAAAATGCAAGAAAAAAAATAAAAACCCTTTTAGACAACTCCAGGTCTTTGAAAACAAGAGAAAAAGGTTCAGGAGTCACAGTTGTAAAAAGGGAAGGCAAAGGTTTACACCTAAAACACCCTTTCAACTTAACCGAAACAAGTTGCGATGTTTAGTCTAAATTTTCCTAATATAACCCTACGATTTTATCATATTTGGATGCAACTATATGAATGCAAATCTAGTCCTAAAAATGGATATCATTAAAGGACAAAATGTTCCATTGAGGTTTGGTCGGAATTATTGCATTAATTGCAAAACTCGAATTTGGACCTTGATGGAGTCACAAGTATAGATACAAAATGGAATGCAAAAGAAAAGGAAAATAGTAATATAGATAGTAAGTGAACAAAGAAAGTGATTCTAATACTAAAATGACCTAAAGGTTTAGCATTGGACTAGCCTATTTTCTAAAAATTCTCCGCTAGCATTGGACTAGCGAAGAAACCGGAATTAACTACAACTAGCGTTGGACTAGTGTGGCGATGATACACTTATATAATAATAAAGTAAGTAAGTAAATAGAACACAGATTAAAACAATAATCACATAAGAGCAAATAATAACACATAGGAGCACATAGCACACAAGCATAATATTCTAGATGCAAAGTTCTAGAGAAAGCGAATAAAACACATAAGCACATAGCACACAAGAGCCCTAACTATTACACCGGAGAAAAAACCTAATTACAATCTAAAATGGAAAAGATAAACAAAATAACCTATCTAACCTATCTATTACATTTTCTATCTAAAATATAAAAGCTTTTGTTAATTAGATGAAAATATAAACTGTCTATTACATTAACTATCTAAGTACAAAAATTTTCGTTAAATAAAATGTTACCTATCTATTACATTCCTTTGAATAATTAAAATTAAACTCAAATAAATAACATAACGTAAATAAATGCTCACATATAAATAAAATAATAAACACTTAAAAATACATAAAGAAAAACCCATAAAAATATAGGAGCACATATGAGCACATAAGATTAGACATTATAACTAATATGTGCCGCAGACATCAAATTATATGAAAGGAAAGAGTTACAACTTGTAAGGCTCTATATCCCAAAAAAAATTATGACATTGACATTGACAAGTCATAATCGGCTAGATGTAGTGTCAACTCAAATTATTTGGTTCACAAGGCCTATCCCCTTTGGAACAAGAGGCATGTACTCGCGGTCAATGGCAGGAATTGGCCAAAAAGTTTAAAAAGAGAAGATGTAAATTCTAAATAATAGGTAGTAAAGCTGGGCAATTGATGGTTAATAATTAAGAAGAGGAGGAGAGACTTTACTTGGTTTGATTTTAGAGGATTAGGCGAATTGGAGACAGACAAGAAAAAATGTCTATTAGATTTAAAAAGGAGAAGGAAAAGGAAAATGGTAGTATTAAAAAATTTGATTTAGTAATATGTTAAGATTATTATGATCAATTTTTTTGGTTAGATAAGGTCAATATAATTTTCAAAATATCAAGAATAATAGGTGAAATTGTCAAAATCCATAGGAAAAGTTTCTGAAATTATCCATTATTTTTTTTCACACATCGGGTTTTCAAGTACTACTCAACTATTTAATAGGACATGAGCCTAATATTATAGGCATTGAAATAGAAGTAAAAGTTCTAAATATGATCGGTGAATACTTGGAATTGTAAAGAGGTAATTGTAAAGAGCTAAATTACAATTAAATTATATAAATTATGATTAGACTTTTGATTTAGAGGTGGCTAATTTTTCCATACCCGTCTCAATCCATGTATCAGCAATAATAGCTCTTTTATCGGCATTGAATTATTAAATTACCTCTGTTATACAAGGATCTCATTCAAGCCGCCATCTAATATGTGTTTTCTTTATCAGGAGACAATCTGCCAGCAGAAATTTATGAGTCGTTGACACTAAAGTCATTTCTCAACTGATTTCGTGCCTAATACAGCAAACTTTCAACATAAAAAGGACAACGTCGTAATGCATTATCAATTATTTCTGGTAAGCAAGCTTACAGTGCAATGGTAAGCCGTACCCTACCCCACAATTTAGAAATTTTTAATATTTATTTTAATACTTTATTAACATTATTATTTTGTTATTATTATTTTTCTATCAATCGCACATTTTTAATGTTATGTTAATCTTTTAAATTTTTGCGATAAATTTTATTTACTCGTTTTTATAACTCTAAATCTCATTATTTTTCTTATTAATTTTAGGGATCCCAAGTATTTTTTTATTTTATTCTATTTAATTGGTTTTCCTTTATTTTTCTTTTACAAAAAAAAAAGGAAGAGCACGCTGCGTTTTGCAGCCTGCTGCTACTGTAGCAGCATGGCTGCTACCATCAGAACAGCCTCAGCATACTTCCTACACTCCCAATTCTACTTAACCCACTAAACTCTATACCTAATCACATCACACCCTCACTTGCACTCACTTTTTATCAGATTTTTAGGGATTTTTGATTCAGTTTTTGACCATTTTTTTTCTTTCTTACACACTCAACACACCAGACACGCCTCACCATCTTGCACAACAGCACACTCAAACACCCACCTCACTTCACCAGAAACACATTCACACACCAAACGTCCAGCTCATCTGCATCTCATACACATACATACACACTAACTATCCATTCACAAAGACACGCACTTGCACATTCACACACTACACCTGCCAAAACATAGCCATCCACCTTTCACTCACACCCCTGCAACACACAACACACATTCACATTCATTCCCAAGTTACAGACACAAGCAGACACACACACCATTCCCAGAGCACAGACACGGCACACACATTCACAATTGCATACACTTGCAAAGCACACACACACATACAATCACTCACACACGTGTAGCAGATACACATACCCCACAATGAAATTAGAGAGAAATTGAAGAGATTAGAAGAGAGAATTTGAGTTTAGAGAGGGAGGTAGAGAGAGAGTGTGTTAGGAGGCCAAATGAAGTGTAGGAAACCCTAATCCCACTACTAAAGATGCCTAGCAACTAAAATGACAATTACACCCTTACTATCTAATATAATTTACTATTATACCTATTAGTGGTCTAAGTACTAAAATGCCCTTAATGAGACCTTAATATTACAATCCCAACCAACATTCAGGGCTGTCATATGTATGATGGTGATTGGGGAATAGTAGCATCAGTCATCTTCTGGAACTATACTCATGGCAACTAAATTTCCTCATAATTTTCCTTTTTTGATCTTCAAAGCAATCCATTTTTTCTTGTTTCTGGCTGCGCATGCAAGTGAAAATGAGCATATATTGAATAGCTCTACTAAGTTGATGAATATGTGCCTTAAATTATTGAGCAAGTTTTTAGTTCGTAGAAGCAACATCACAGTTTTTAATAATCAAGAATTCATTTAAATTATAGGGACAACGCTAGATTGTTCGCATTTTTCGACCTGGAAGACGATATAAGAAATGTATCCTCGCATCTTGCATTAGAAGGATATATGATATTTGATTAATTGATAATATGTAAGGTAGTTGGCTACTACTACTCTATATTTAAGCACTTTGGGGATGTGTGCTTTACGCACAAAAATTATTAGGTCATTTCTTTGTCTTGGGGTGTTATGAGGCCTTAAATATAGCTTAATTATCATCAATCTTTGGCAATCTTTTGCTGTGATGCCACTGGAAATAATAATTTTTCTTGGCCTTATTAATTTAGTGATCTACCAGAGGCAAGGATCAATTTTTTTTTTTTATAAACGGCATATGGCAAAAATAAAATAAAAGTAAAGAGAAAAAGTTAGCTACCTGGCCGGTAATATAGTTATTTCATGGTATGTTAATTAGTGAGTGATAGACCAAATGTTTGGCTCGGGTGCAAATTTTGCTTTTGTTCTCTATGGTTTCATAATTTGCCTGTTATTCATTTTTTTTTCTTTTTTCAGATGGAAAGCAGAAAGTGGCCAAAGAGATGATTGAGGCCATAGATGAGGCAAAGAAGTCAGTCACATTCAAGGTGGTTGAAGGAGATCTGATGGAGCTGTACAAGACCTTTGTTATAACTGTGCATGTTGATACTCACGGAGAAAGCAACTTGGTTACATGGACCTCTGAGTATGAGAAGCAAAATGAGAATGTCCCTGATCCAAACACATTGATGGACTTTTGCCTTACTATCACTAAGGATATTGTGTGTGTAGAGAGAGAGACACGCACACACATAGAAAAAAAAAAATATTGTGTGGTGTTGCTAACCCGACAAGTAGAAACTGATCGCTTTTAGGGTAACGTGGAGATTGATGCATATATATCTGTGTGTGTGTGTGTGTGTGTGTGTGTATAGACACACACACATACATGTATACATACACACACACAATGTGTGTGTAGAGAGAGAGAGAGACACACACACACACAGATATGTGTATGTGTGTGCGCGCATCTCACTCTCTCTCTTTATGTGTGTCTATTTATTTATATATTATTTCGCATTTTTCAGTATTGATTAATGTACTCATTATGCCAATTTTGTACTAAGTTATGGAAAATGTTTATATTATGATATAAGAAATTATTCAATTTAATGCCCACCAAAAATGGTGATTCTAGCTTCTGAGATGCATCAAAGGGAAAACAAGGTATAGTTTCCATAACATAAGTAGAAGACGAGCTTATCCAGTCGAGACTTTAGGTAAAACTGATTGCCTAGTGTCCAAATCTATCCTTCAGCAAAGCTCTAATACTATTACTCGTGTTCTTTGGACGTGCTATGTAGGCCTGAAAGAAGAATTACTTTTATGGTTCGCACACTTAAGGACCAAATTGTTACAAATTAAAGTTTAAAATCATTACCGTTTTAGTAAGAAAGTTGGAGGACTTTAGGTGGTTTGCCAAAATTCAATATCAAATGAGTTTTGCTTCTGGGCATTGTCATACGGATAACAAAAAATAGTCAAAAAGACAATTGAGAATACAAAGAAGGAAAAGAAGTTAATCACATTTAATGAAAAAATATTAAATATACTATCAATCACATCCATTCGCACAAAAAAAAAAAAAATCAATTACATCCCACTGCATAAATACGAGAAATGTCATTATTTCCTAAGACAAGGATAACCTACATTATTTATATGATATATTCATATGATAAAATGTGGTTAGCTGTAATGTCAGGTGGCTTACAAGAGATTGGGGTGATTGAAAGCGATTGAAGGAGATCTGGAGTTGTACAAGAGAGCTTTCATGTGACTGTTCATACTGATACCTGTGGAGTATGAAAAATTAAATGTGAACGTCCCGGATCTATCTACCATAATTTTTTTTTTTTTTTTGACAATCGGAGGAAGGGAAAGGGGAACTTAACCCACTCAATTCCAACTGAAAGGAGGAATGGTAACTAAGTGTAAATTCCATCTACCATAATTAACCTTGTCTCAAACTCCCGAAGGATACTAAATCTCACCATCTCATAATACGGGGTTATGATTTTCAAGTCATCATCATATGTAGGCATGACACTAGTTATCAACTGTTGTAAGAACCTAACTCTAAAATCACACAAATCCTATGTAATCAATCTGGTTCTTGTTTTTCTTTTTTTTTTTTGGGGGGGGGGGGGGGGGAGATGGGGGATCGATTCAATTTAGCTCTTAATATTTCGTGATAAATCAAATTGATCCTTTCAACACAGACGTTATTATTTTAATTTTTTCCATTGACGTGGAAGGAAAAAATTGATCTGTTTAAGAAAGATTGATGAATTAATCCGATTTTTTGATAGTTTGAAGATCGAATATAACCTACTGCAATAGTTCAAAAACCTACAGGAGAATTTATCATACAAGAATTGTGTTCTCGGTTTTGTGCAAACCACGTCACAAAGCAAATTATCCGAATGTAGCAAAACTCAAAAGTAAATGCAAAGCTAAAACTATGACAACGGAACTTAGTTAGTAAGACACTTTATTTGGGATTTATAAATCTCGAGTTTGAGTCATCAAGAGAATAGTTGGAGTCTCACTGTTGATTCTCTTTAAAAAGAAAAAAAATGCAAAGCTAAAACTAGATTCTTGGCTATCAGAGAAATTTCGTCATCAAGGAGGAACTTTCATTCCCTTTGGTTGAATGAGAATGAAAGAAGGCAGCAATATTCACATTTCAGTTTCTCTCCTGATACTCTATTTGTTTGCTATTCATTCCCTAAAATAAAAATGCAAACGAATCAAGTTACCGGGAACTTGGTTGGTGAAACTTCAGCTTGACTTACTTTCGACCGAGCTTGTGCCTATCTCAAACAATTTGAGTAGTTTTACTAGTTGATTTTACAATAGACATTTTCCACAAATAAATATACACGCACATATATTTATTTGTGTAAAATGTCTATTATATCTTTTATGTTAAATACTAAATTGTACTAGTGAAAATTTGATTGAGGTTGAACTCGCATTCGAATTCGAATTAACTCGCATAACAATCAGTCGAGTTTGAACTCAACTTTTAAGAACTCCTTTATTTTAGCTTGAATTGAATTAAGGTAATGTTAGGTGAACGGGATTTGTGAATTGTGTACGGCAATTACCTCAATGGAGTTCCAATTCTTCAGCGTGGTGGAAACCTTTGGATGATAATATCGCCTCTTGGTGGGTTTTTGGTTTTTTCTTAAGGGATGTTATTTCTCTAAGTCTGTTAGGTGGCTGCCATTTCCTGAAACACGTGGTCGTACAATAATAGTAAAGATAATATTGGGTCAATAAGATGCAGAATGTATACGGCTATGTTTGTTTGGTGTTGTTTTTAAAAATTGTATTAGAAAACTTCAAACGTATTTTGAATTTTTTTTTATTACACACATATATTTATTAAGAAGAATGTTTAGAACTGTTACACTAATGGCTGTTTTTGGTTAATTATGTTTTTAAAAAATTTTAAACACATTTTTCAACTATCTTTTAATCTTACATAAACATTTACCAAGGAAAATTTTTAATACCTTTGCAATAATATTTTTACAAAAATATCTCAAAAAATAACCATTTAATGAAAAAACACTAAAAAAAAAAAACCCATCCAAACCGAGTGTATGTTAGAGACGATTGTTAGTAAAATCATTTCAAAATATTGGTAGCCCATATGAGGCCACATCTCACACACACATTCGCATCAGATGCGGCCAATTTGAGACATATATTATTACGAACGCCTGCAATAACGATCATGTTGGCCTTTCCCGAGGACACTCATGAAAATTAGGGATAACGTCAATTAATCATGTTCAATAATTGTACTCATAACACTAACTAGTTGCTTGTGCTGTTCAAAACAATTACAAATGGCTTAATTGCAAATGATATATACAGTAATAAATAAAATCACTAAATTTTCAATGGCAAAGAAATTTGACTGGAGTTTCAATTTTGCATATTGGCGTTAAATTCATGTATTAACATACTAATTCACGTATCAAACCGCGTGAATTACGTTTTAACACTCATGGAACCTTAAAAGTGCAACATGACCATGAGACGATACAGAATTGAGCAACAATTTTCTCCATTCAGATTCTACAGTTATAAAGTTTTTCAGATTTCTTTTCTTTAGTTTAATGAACAGGAGTAGTACAGTAGTCCAGCATATTTACTAGTTTGCAATAACATCCAGTCAAACTCTCCATTTGGAACTAGTCACAATGTAAATTATTTTCTTGATGCCCTGTAGTCAAAGGAACACTTTTCCGAGAAATAGACAAATGGAAGGAACAAAAATATATATTACCAAAAATATATATTTGATTTCTACAACTATACATCTTTGTTACTGAAAATTTTTGTGAGGCCATGGCTAGAGCAAGCTAAAAATATTCTCGAACAAATCTCGAATGGTCTCATATACACTCATCTTTATTTGATTGAAGAAATCGAATTCGAATATCAAATAAACTTAATTAATAAACAAACGCGAACCTTGATGGTAAACATTTGTTTGTTTTCGTCTATAACATGGTACAATATGCAATTAGAGTTTTACTTTATCATTTTAATTTACTTCCTAGTAGTCTATTTCTTTTATTTTTGTTTAGTTTCATCGACATTTAAAATTTGTTTTAAACAAAACATAGATTAAATAAATTTTTGAAAAGTTATGTTTGAGCATTTTAGAGAAAATTACAGTTTTGGTACGAAATGTTTAGAACATCAGCAGTTTTAGTCCTTAAAGGTTGGACGAAAAGCAAATCTAGTATCAAATGTTTTAATTTTTTTAGCATATTTAGTCTTAGTCTCTAAAGTTTAGATGAAAATAAATCTAGTATAAAATATTATCAATTTTTTAGTACATTTAATTCAATTAATTAGTTTTGTTAAAATTTTACTAGAATCCAATCACTGTGATATTATCAATAATCAAATTTTAAAAAATAAAAAAATTAATTGCTATAATTTGTCAGTTAAAACCTGCTAATTTGAGTAATTAGTCTTTCTCAAAAACAAATTGAAAATAGAAAAATGCTAATAAACTTAAAAACACTTTAAATCTTCAGATAGGCAATCAGCTATTTTACCCTCTTCTCTCTCTATTCACTCCCACTCTTTCTCTCCTCCCTATTAAAAGAAAATCCTAATAGCATATTTTGAAAACAAAATTTTGCATCTTCAATGTCTCTAGAAAATTCATTTGAAAATCGTTTGACTATTTATAATTGAGACAAAGGAGACAAGACAGGAAGCAAATCAAAGAGTATATATATATTTTTTTTAAATTTGGTAACCAGAACATGAGTGTTACTTGACCAGATTTTGACAAATCAGTTAATAGGATTGAATGTACTTAAAAATGAAAAACTTGATATTATGTTTGCTCTTATCCAAGTTTTAGGGGCTAAAACTACCTCAATAGAACTAAATTTGCTGAAAAAATTGAAATATTTGATACTAGATTTGCTTTCATTTAAACTTTAGGGACTGAAACTGTCGAGACCTCAAACGTTAAGTATAAAAACTGCAATTTTCATGACATTTTAACAAGGGATAATTTCATAGACCTCCCCTGATATTTCTAACAATTTCACCTAGCACCCTTGAGGTTTCAAAAATTATATACACCTCCCCTAACATTATTGTTTTGGTAACAAACCTTAATCCAAAAATCATATATACCTAAAATGCCCTTATACAACAAATATTTAATATTATTCTCTCCAAATTAAATTTTTATTCATTTCCTTAACCATAAAACTTTTATTTTTCCACCTTCTCCCTATCTCATACTATTTACTAAAGTCTTAAAAAATCCAACTTTTTGTACTATTAAAGTTTCAATCCAAAACAAAAATTTTCCTCCTTATTAAACTAAAACAAAGTTCAATCACTGCCATATTAAACATCAGCATCCCTTGAATACTATCCATCAATCCCTAGACCCAATCCCTTCTAAACATTTAAGTTTCAACTTTACAAAAGCAAAGTCAAAATTTGTTCATTTGCGAAATTTTGTCTTAAGGCAAATTTGAGAATCCCAACATGAAAATTGTTCTTAAGAAGTTATGAATAGAGAGAAGGAAATGTTAGGAGGGATGAGAGAATTTGCTTAGGTTTAATTTTAAAGGGTTAGACAAGTGGGGAAAAAGACAAGAAGAAAGGTCCACTAAATTTAGAAAGGAAAGGAAAAAAGAAAAGAGGGTTTTGAAATTTTTGATTTATTAATATGTTAAGGTTACAATGGTCATTTTCTATAATTAGGGGAGGCATGTGTAATTGTTGAAACCTAAGAGGGTGCTTAAGTGAAATTGTTAGAAACCTCAAGAAAGGTTTCTGTAATTATCCCTTTTATTCATACTTAGAATTTGTTAAATGAGTATAGATAAAAATGGTAATATTATCTCGTAACATAAATGAGTTGAACTCGAATGAACTTTAAACAATAAATTAACTAAGATCAATCCGGCATATCTACTCTGCTCGGCTTAAATATCGCTCTAACTATGACTGACCCATGCAAATTTCAACGTAACCAAACCCAATCAATAGCAAAACAATTCAAGCATATCTCAAACAAATCAAATACAGCTGGCCTTTGGGCATCTATGACGTGTTGGCCTTTCAGATTACGCAAGACAACTCAACTATATAAAGTCCATAGATTTCAGTTTTCCCTCACCTCTTTTCCTTCACTTGTCATATTTTCTTGCTCAACAAAAGTTAGAAGAAATGAGTCTTAAGGGTAAGCTTGTTAACCAAATCGAGATAAAGTCCGATGGAGATGTGTTTCATGAAATCTATAGGTACAGACCTCATCATATATCCGCCATGAGCCCGACTAATGTTCAGGGTTGTGATCTGCATGATGGTGATTGGGGAAAAGTAGGATCTGTCATCTTCTGGAACTATACTCATGGTAACAAATTTCATCATAATTTTCCTTTACTAATCTTTAGAGCATTCCATTTTTTTCTCGTTTCTGGCTGCGCATGCAAGTGAAAATGAGCATACATTGAATAGCTCTAAGCAAGTTAATGAATATGTGCCTAAAATTACTGAGCAAGTGTTTAGTTCGTAGAAGCAGCATCACAGTTTTTAATGATCAAGGATTCATTTAAATTACAGTGGCAACACTAGATTGTTCGCATATTTCGACCTGGAAGACGATATAAGAAATGTATCCTGGCGAAGGATATGTGATATTTGATTAATTGGTAATATGTAATGTAGTTGGCTACTACTGCTATCTATGTTTAAGCACTTTGGGGATGTGTGCTTTACGCACAAAAATTATTATGGTCATTTCTTTGCCTTGGGTGTTATAAGGCCTTAAGTTATAGCTTAATTATCATCAATCTTTGGCAATCTTTTGCTGTGATGCCACTGGCAATTTTTCTTGGCCTCATTAATTTAGTGATCTGCCAGAGGCAAGGATCAAATTTTTTTATAATAATACAGGCATATGGTCTATCCAATTTAGAAAAAATAAAATAAAAGTAGAGAGAAAAAGTCAGCTAGCTAGCCAGTAATATAGTTATTTCTTGGTATGTTAATTAGTGATCGATCGACCAAGTGTTTGGCTTAGGTGCGAATTTTCCTTTTGTTCTTTATGGTTTCGTAATTTGCCTGTTATTTTTTTTTTCTTTTTTTCTTTTTTCAGATGGAAAGCAGAAAGTGACCAAACACATAATTGAGGCCATAGATGAGGCAAAGAAGTCAGTCACATTCAAAGTGGTTGAAGGAGATAATATGGAGCTGTACAAGACCTTTGTTATAACTGTGCATGTTGATACCCTCGGGGAAAGCAACTTGGTTACATGGACCTTTGACTATGAGAAGCAAAAGGCGAATGTCCCTGATCCAAACACATTGATGGACCTTTGCCTAAATGTCACTAAGGATATTGAAACTCACCATCTCAAGTGAAGGGGTATTAACAAGTCATGAATATGGCCAAATTATGTGTTTGGGGGTTCAAAGCTGTTAAATCTATGTAGTGAATAAATGCTTGCTCCTGTATGCTTGTGGAACACAATCACTGTATGCTTGCTCCTGTAGTTCATCTGTAATATCATGTGTGCTGATATGATTTTCTTTTTTTATGCAAGTAATTTGTATCAGCTGTATTGCAAAATCAATCCGTAATTGCATATTGAAGACTTTATGCCTTAATCCCTCTCACTAGGCAACTTTAGAAGTTTTGTTTTTTAATTTTTATATTATATTGTTTGGCTTGATTCAAGGGTTCAGGTTAGTAGATCATCGATATTAAAAATAACTATAATTGAAGTGATGTTCATGAATATCCATTCAAGACTGCGGCTACTGTGCATAAGCTTCTCATCTGGAAACTTGGAGGATGTTGAATCAAAATTTTATTACTCTGTCACCTGTTATTAAAGATGTAATATATTTTCCAAAGGTGGGAAAAGTCGCATTAATAGTCGAGATCTAGTTAGGGCCATTTGGTTACTTAATTAAGTACTTAAAGTTAACATCTTAAGTGTTTTTTTTTTTTTTTTTGGGTATAAGTTTATTTGATAATATAGTTTTCCTATTAGAATGAATAGTAAGTCGAATAGTTAGAGTACTATGACTCTTCCCCAGTTCTCGGGAGTTTGGATTCAACCACCTCCTCTTCCCTAGAATCCTCCTCTAATAGTATAGACTTTCTAAAAAAAAAAATCATAATTTTCCTATTTTGGAATGTATTAGCCACCACTTGATTTTTTGTATACAAAATTTTAAAAGAAAACTTATCACTTAATTTGTTAAAATAATACAAAAACACTTCTAATTCTTCTTTATTTTGCACATAGATATACACTTCCAATCATACACACATACTTTCTTTCTCTCTCACATACACACAAACAAACTTTTTTCCTTCTCTTGCAAACACTTCTACGTATACTTTTTCCAATCATACACACATACTTTCTTTCTCTCTCACTGTTGGGTGTCAAACCAGCAAAATAAATTTACCTACTCAATTAAAAATAAGAATGAAGTGCAGTGATGAGTAGGGTCGTATCCACAGGGACTAGTAGATTTATTTTCTTTAAAACCAAAAATTAAAGGACGGTGATTTAACAAGAATTAATCTAAAGAGAATTCAACTTAAGAAATCTAATAATTAAATTAAAGGATTCAATTAAAGAAGTCTAATAACGCAAAATTAATTTAAACGAAATCAAATGTTAACTAAGCTCTAGTCAAAGGAATAATCTTAACTTTGGTTCAATTTAACCGATCATCGATGCAATAATAAATTTCTATGTTCATGAATAAATTGGTTATGGTTGTTGAGAAGTTCTAACAACCTGCTCTTCCTTACTGTGTCGGTAATCAAAGTACGAACGTTAATTACTTCTCTAATCAAATAATAACCCTAGGTACGACCTTAGGATTCAATTATTCAACAGCTTTGAATCTAGAAAAGCTACCAATTCTAACCAGCAAATACTTATGAGGCATTGTTCAAATTAGATTATTTATTCTCGCGATATAATCCAAAAGTTTCTATTACGATTGAATTAATCACTCGCCACTAATACTAAAACTATTAAACAATTACGGATTTGACGTTTTAGATGGCTTTAGATTATTTGACAATTAAATAGTGGCCAATTATTTAACTGCACAAGAATAATCACACAAGAATGAACACAATCACCTTGAAATTAAACAGAGAATAAATAAATACCAAAAAACGCAAAAAATAATAAAAACAATTAGATCTCATAGTAATAGATGAACCAAGAGTTTCGATTATCCTTCAACTAGATAGAAGAGTCTAGCCACGAATCATGGCTTTAAATCTCCAAAAATATTTTACAGTAATTTTTGTTTGTAGAGAAAGAAAAAGCAAAACTAAAGAATTGGTGAAAAACTCTAAAACTAAAACTCTAAATTTTTCTCTCAAGGCTACGTGCGTTTTTCCTTGAAGACTTGTCTTTTTGTTGCCTTCCTTCTTTCCTTTTTTTTCTTTGTTTCCTTCTCCAACTCAACTTCCTTGTACAATCTTTGCTTTTTGGGAATATTCTTTTTTTCTTGTCAACTCTAATTCCTTCTTTACTTCTTCCCAATTTAGATTCACCACATAAAAGAAAGTGGGACCCTCCAATTGCAAATTTCTTCTAATTCACGTCCAGAATTCTGCATAGCAGTACCAGTAAACCGTGGTCACGCTCTATTAGACATAGTCTTCTGGAATTTTGGCGAATTTAAAGTCTTTTCTCCACAATCTCCTACATTAAGCCCAAATAACAAAAAGTGAATAAATGAAAATATTAAACACAATTCCTGACCAAAACAAGGAGAAATTAGATATAATATATATGACGTTTTAACACCCTAACACTCACATACACACAAACAAACTTTTTTCCTTCTCTTGCAAAAACTTCTACGTATACTTTTTCCATCATGCACACAATAGACACAACTTCTTCTCAAATACTCTTCCACAAATTATCTCTATTTAGACTTGCTGTTCTTTCTCTCTTGCTCACACACAAACACACACTTGTAGACACTCTCTTTCAACCTCTCCACCTGACACACAAAAAAACTTTCTATATAGTGTATCATTATAATATTTGAAAAATTAACTTTATATAGGAAATAAAACATAATATTTTATTTACTATATGCTAAACATAAAATGAAATATTTAAATTTCATAATCAACGTTAGATGATTATCCAATAGGTATGATATTATGAATCTATCAAGTTTGTTTCCACCTGAATTCAACAAATTAATATTTGAATACTAAATTTTCAATCTTGAGATTTAAAACTTCGGATTTTCAATATTATCAAACACTACCTTAGTAGTTGTTATTTGAAATTAAATGTTTTAGTTCTTACAATTATATTCCATGTACAATATTAATCCTGTACCACACTAGATTTTAAATTGACTTAGAGCTTGTTTTTAACAACTTAATTCTATTTGCTTTTAGTTTCTGATTTTGAAAATTTTATTTTATGATGTTCTTAACTGCTTTTTTTTTACCAAGTTTTAATTTTCTTTTAAATAAAATGAGGAGCAACAAAAAACCTTCCTTTAGATTATGATTTTTAACTTTTTTTTAAATTAGTTTTTATGAAAATCAGAATCTGTCCAAACCATGCCCTTATATCTAGTTTAAATTGTTCAATTGTATTCAACATTGCCCCTTAGCACCCAATAATGGAATTGAGAGGGCAAACTTTTGCACTATTGGGTGACTACTCTCTTACATCAATATTAAGGAGTAACAGTTTTCCTAATTAATATGCTTTGATTTTTGTGCAATCAAATAATCACAAACTATATAAACCCCTTAAGCCTTCCCAGTATTTCGTAGGATACTTAACAATCTTAATTTTCTTAACAAAATGTCTAAGTGGTAAGTTGGTATCCCAAATTGAGATAAAGTGTAATGGAGATGTGTGTTTCATGAAATCTTTAGAGACAGATCACATAACTGGGTCCAACAAGCCTGATAAAACTCAAGGGTGTCAGCTGCATGGTTGAGCAAGGGGAATTGTAGGTTTTCTACCCATGGTAAAAATTGTTTCGAATTTCCTTATCATTCCCTTTTTAATTATTTCCATTTTGTACCTTCGCTTCGTTTTGGTGGCATTTGCTGCATGCCAATTAAAAAAGCTGTACATACAAACCTCTTGTGGGTTATCAACATCTATTTATATGTCCAAGCAAGTGTAGAATGTATAACGCGAGCATATCAAAACCCAAAAAAAAAATAAAGAAAAAAATTGAGAGTCCGAATTGTGAAAAGATAGATTACTGTGACTGCTAAAGAACGAGCACTGATGTCTTGATAAATCAGTACAACATATAACCGAAAAGAAAAAAAAAAAAAAAACCTTGGGGATTTGAAGCACCTACACTAATACTAATTTGGTTCCCTCTTGCATTAAATTTATTCCTGGCAGGAAATTTGCAAAGATGACTCCAACCGAAACTTTGATAGACTGAGAAGATTTGTGTGTTTTCTTATCTAAATGTGCTTGCCAAATTCTGAAAAAATCATTGTGATTGGTGCATAACTTAGAACATGGCTCCCCTTTCTCTCCGTCAATGAACGATTGTTTTCAATCTTCCAATCCATTTCATCTTTAATTCGTCCTTTTCAATTTTGCAAAATGTTTAATGAAGAAGAGGATAAAATAGACCTGTCCTTCGTGTTTAAAGAAGAAGGGGAACAGGGACCCAAATAACATCAGAAACTAAAACAGAACACTTGATGTAATATTAATTAGTAATTATTGCAGAAATTTAAGAAGTAATATTAGCAGAAATAAAGGATATGAAGTAGAAAATTAAGGAATCAATAAAGAACGGAGGAGAACTAAATAGAAAGCTTAAATGATAATTTGTGGATTGACAGGATAGTATATTATTTTTTATTTTATTAGACAATGTTATGATTGTGATGGAATGGTAATAAAATAATCCTTGCATTTAGGATAATTTTTGGCAAGATAATTTTAGGAAATTTTGGTTTAGGTAATTTGGATTTAGGACTCATTACATCAAATAGATAATGGCACAAATCAAATAAAGATATTATTCAAAAGACTAATAAAATTATACTATATGCATATATTATTAGTTAATAAATTAATGTAGGATAAAAAATTCATTATTGAAAAATAAGGAAGGAGTGTAGGAAATTTATTCAATCACTAATGGAAAATTAAAGTTTCTAAGGAGAGTGGGAAAGTGTGGGGGAAAATAAAGTAGTTGAAAATTTTAAAAGTGTACGTATATCTATAGAAATTTTATTTGTTAATTGAAAATTAAACAAATTAAGGCAATATATAAAACAATGAGTTAAAAGTTAAAAAACTGGTAAATAAAAAAAAAGTTAAAAAACTGGTAAATCAAAGAGAAGTTGTCTAAATCAACTTCTGCGAAAACGTGACTTTGGAATATGTTTTTATACCGAGTCCATCTATTCTATGCCTTAGATGCACAAGATAAAAGATGCATCCGATGACACATTTTTCACATCAGGAAATAATTTTCCCGTGAGATTATTTACTACAATTCAAGAATTGGATAGTAGTTTAAAAATTTTAATAGTAGATGAACCTTTCTTTTTTGGTGTGTTGTGTGTGTATGAGAGAGAGAGAGAGAGAGAGAGAGAGACGAAGTATCAACCAATAGATCAAGACGTTACCTGCAGAGATTCAAGATAGACATTAGACATCAGTATTTGGCGCAAAACAAAAGTAGTTGACATGCTATACAAAAAGGACAAAATCAAAGTACTTGATCATTGAGCTGTCTCTATTCTCCAAAATCCAAAAGGTCGTAGTATTAGCACGTTACGAGCCCCTACTTTTAATATTGTCCCAAATCCCAATTTCTAACCTACAATTTTTAATCTTCCATTATGTAATCACTTGTTTCCCTTCTTCAAAGCACTCATGAAATTCATCTAATATAAAAAGTATAACAACTGACAAAACGCTTGTCCATTTCCAATACATTTTGTTCTTTATTTTCCAATTAACTTACTGAAGTTCAAAATAATGCCTTCCGCCAAGACCTCTGTAATATATTAATGTAGCCCTTACTCTTAATATTGTCCCAAATCCCAATTGCACTAACCTCAATTCTTAATCCTCAATTGAGTAACCACTTATTTCCTTTCCTAACGGTAATCCTGAAATTCATCATCAATTACATCTGATAAACAAAGAATAACTACTGACAAAACACTCGTCCATTTCTAATACATTTTGTTCTTTATTTTCCAATTAACTTGCTGAAGTTCAAAATAATGCCTTCCACCAAGACCTCTGTAATACATAAATGTAGCCCATTGTACAATACCTATTGATAACTGAATCAAAGAGTTTACAACTACCAATTTTGGTAGGACTGTGCTGCATACATGATAGTTGAAGAAAGGCCCCTAACATCCCGTGCAGCTGAACTACATTTAATTCCTTGTTTCAAGTGATATTACGATGAATATCTAGATCCTGTGTGAATGATATCGCACGACCTCAATCCACTTACCAAATCCAATAAAGAAAACGAGCTTATGGCTGTTGTTTGCCAACTTCTGACGATCATTAATGCAGTCAATTTTGTTGCCAATAAGCTGTGGCACTTCCCAGCTCCCATACCACTACCATAATGCACAAAAAATTGTTGATTAGTTGTAATTTGCTGCAAATTTTGATTTACTTGAATAATTGATTTAATTTTTGTGTTACAAATAGAGGTCAAAGTTCACCATATACTTGTATACATTGTTTGCTTTCAATCTATGTTTTTAGATTCGGATTGAGTATCGACTCGACTAACCTCAGGGCAAGGGGTCAATAGGTTTGATTGGAAGTCGATTTGGATTCGGACCAGATGATGTCATAGATAAGTCCTATATGTATGTGTGTGTATGTATAACTATAGGTATATATATTTTAAATACCTATTAATTTTTTCTTTTTTCTCAATTTTAGTTATTAGTCAAAAGCGAAAAAGGTCAGCAAGTCAAAAAAATCATAGGCAGCGAAAAATATTATAAAACTTTATTTTTTCCTTGTCAAATCTGGTTTTTTTCGATCAAACCCGATTTTTGGTCAAGTTTAACTGGTTTTTTAACCTAACTCAAACTGAATGCTTGGCCAGTTCCCGGTCTGACCAATTCGACTGATCAATCCAGTCCGAATCTAAGAACACAGCTTTCAATTTCTCATATGGGCTCATTTCGTGAAACTTTTAATTAAGATACAAGCAACATCTTTCAGCCACCAGATAATTTGATAAGCAGACTCATTCAGACGATCGAAGTACCGAAAATGTAGAATCTGCTGCATTATCCAGGGAGTAGCACTCTTAATATTGTCGGCAACTTAATCAATCCAACTGGCTTGAATTCAGTGCTTTGATCAACGTTTATTTGTTCAGCCTTAATTAACTTTGGATTAGTAATCCATTGATTATTGGTTGGGAAATCAATGTATGCAATACTAGTAATAAATATGTATCAGGTTCATAAATTTTGTTACTGTGTAAAAATATCATTTCTCTGTGCATAATTGCACGTATCGGAACATATCTTCCAACTTCATAAAAATACGTATTTCATTGTTGAAAGTTTACTTATCCTCTAGTAGCACCCACAAGATTTAGAAGTTCACATCCCATTGAAATGAAACCATGGTTTAATGTCGCGGTCGCGGCGCGTACCGTTTCACTTCGGACTCGGAGTATCGGTCGCGGTCTCGGCGAGACGCAAATTTTGAATCAATTTCTATTCCAAAACTATAAATAATCATTCAAAATATAAAGAAAAGTATACTAAATAAAAATAGCCAAAAAATAAGCAAATAAAATCTCTAAAATGTACCATTTTTATCGATGCCGAAATTTAATCAATTCATTGAACCAACTGCACGAGAAGTCACTTCATGTTAGTGCATTATTTCATTGGTCCTTTCAATGCATTATTTCACTAATTCCTTTTTTTTTTTTTTTTGCACTGTAGTCCCTAAGGACTGGAGTGCAATTTCAAATACACAACTCCCCCTTTTTTTTCATTGCAGTCACTAGAGGGACTAGAGTGCAATTTTGCCAATTAAAAAAATAATTTGCCCATGAAAAAAAAAAAAAGCAATCTCCGCGCAATGCGTGCAGATTGTCGAATTAAAACAAAAAAAAGCCTTTGCGCGTAGAGGTCACAATTACAAAAAAAAATCTGCCTTCATCTTCCCCAACCAACCAACGGCGTCTTCTTCTCTAATGTCGTCAACTTTAGCCGGACAAAGTCACAGCCAGCCTCAACATCACCACCACGGCAATTTTCCTCACCCTCAACCACCATCTTCTCAGTCAAATCGCAGCCATAAGCTCCAAAATCACACCCCCCAAATTCACACCTAATCCGCTGGAAAACAGCCCAAAATTCACACCAAAATCCCCGAAAAATAGGCCCAACCAACTGCAAAATAGCTGAATCTGCCGTCTCCGAGTGATATCGGATCGGTATCGGATCGCCAAGCTCCGATTACGTTCCGACTCGGCCGAGTCTTTGAACCCTGAATGAAAGCACATGGTTGTTGGTGGTTTATGGTGGCTTGGGGCGGCCGAATTGGGCAATGATGGTCGTGGGATATTTGTATTCTGTTGAGGATGGAAGTTCGGTGAAGATGGCTTTGATTTTACTGGTAGTGGCAGTGGTGATAGTTGGAGCTAGATGCTGGTGGGATATGGTGGTTGTAAGTGGTGGATTAAATTTATGATTGCCATTTTCAGTGGCTAATGGTGGAATTTGATGTTGGAATTTCAATAATGGTAGAGGGTTTGTGGAGCTAGCTAACAGAGGAGAGGACTGGTGGGTCTGTGGTAAGGCCAATGGTTTTGTAATGGCTGATTTTGAGTCTAGTTTTGGGGCTGTGGTACGATGGATTTGGGGCTAGATGGTGGAGATGGTTTACTGCCTGGTGTTGTTTGGGCTACCTAATATGACTTCGTTTGTTTATTCTGTGGTTTTTTGGAGTTGGAGACAGGGGTGTGGTGCATGTGATTTTGATGGTTTGGGGTTGCTGTGATGTTTTGTTGTTGTTTTTTGCAAGTTTGATTTGGTCGGCTGATTGGTGGAGGTAGGTGTTTATGGGTGGAGATCAGTGGCTGTGGGTATGGAGGAATTGATGGTTTGGGTAATTTTTATGGGTTGTTTAGAGGCCTGCTATGGTGGTTTTCTTGGGCGATGAGATGGTTTCGACGGTGATTTTAGCTGGTATTTGTATGACTGTAGTAGAGAATGGAGGCACGGGACTGTGAAGGTTTGATGGTAGTGGAAATAGGACTGAGATGGCGGTATTTTAGTCATTGGATTTGTGATTTGAGTGGTGGTTTTTATTTTTTGAATCGTTTTTTGAATTATTTTTGCAGGTTTTTGTGTTACTACTGGTAATGGTTGTTCTATAGCGGTTGTGGTGAAGAAGAGGCTGTTGTTTCTAGTGATTTTCGGCAATAATCATGGTTTGGCGGTGAAATAGTGATTTTGATTGTATGATTGTTTTCTTTTGTAGGTTTATGCAAATGGTTGTGCAGCGGTTGGTAGGTGGAATTATGGTTGTTTTCTTGTGGTTTTGATAGGTCCGGTTGCTAGAATGAGGAATAGGTAGAGCTGGTAGAGTTTAGAAACAGATTTGGGGTTGAGGTTTGGGTTGGGTTTTTGGGTTTAGCAGAGAGGTAGGCTTTTGGGAGATGGGGATTTGGTGAAAGCAAGAAGAAAGATAGGCAATGGCTAAAGAAGAAGATGGAATTGAACCAAAAATCCCAGAAAACCCCAAAGAATCATGAACAGATTTTTTCTAAAAAAATTTCAAGTTTATCATCAATCAAATTAAAGAAAATGAACTAAATAAACAGAAGTTAATCTAAAAAATTACCTTGTGGTGAAGTTAACAATGATCTTGAATGGTTGAAGATGATGAATGTTGACTGACTCTTTTTGTGTGTGTGCGTTTTCCTGTGTGATAGTGTGTGATTTGATCCTACTATGTGTTTGTATGGTGTGTTAGTATGTGTGTAGGAATTAATGTGTGAGATTAGGTGTGTTGGGTGTGCAAGAATAGTGAGTGTGTGTAGTACTTTTCTAATTAACTCTCCCTTTTTATTTTTTAATAGGGGTATTTATAGAGTTTAGTAGTCTTGGCCTCTAAAAATATCCAAAAACAGCCAAAATGCCACTAGCAATAAAATCCTAATTTTACCTTAAAAACAATTTTTGACACCAAAATGTTAAAGTTGACTAAAAATGTCATTATTTTTCTAAAATGCCAAAAAAGTGAAAAGAAAATAAAAAAATATACATAACAGATTTTATTAAATCACAAAAATTTCGGTCAAAAATACATTTGCATGTAAAATGACCGTTTTGCCCTTGAACATGGTATTTTTAAAAAAAATAGCAGTTGACTTCAAAAATGTCCAAAAATTAAAAAATGGGTTTAAAAAACTAGAAAATGAATTTATAACGCAAAAGTTGGCGAAAATGGCGTTCAAGAGGTAAAAATGACCATTTTACCCTTATACTGACAAAATATACAAAAAAATAGCTATTGGCCTCGAAAAATTGCCAAAAATTAAAAATAAGCTTAAAACCCTAGAAAATGAATTTAAGACAAAATTTGACAAAAAATATATATATTCGGGGTGTGAAATGACTATTTTGTCCCTAAATGTAGTATTTACATAAAAAATAGCACTTGTCCAAAAAAAATAAAAAAAAAATTAGAATTATATCTCAAAACACCAAAAAAATTTAAAGCTCGAAATGAGCAAAAATGGTGTTTGCGAGGCAAAATGACCATTTTGCCTTTGAACTGATAAAATTTGCAAAAAAAATTTATATGAAAAATCACAAAAAATTCATAAACATGTGTATGGAAGTACAAAATATGCCATTAGAGCCCCAAAACTAATGAAAAAATATTTACATGCTGAAAATTACCGTTTCACCTCTGAAATTGCTGATTTTGTCCCTTTTGCCCAAAAATCAGAATTTTACTACAAAATAGAAAAAATACCTCCACTATTAAAAAAAATAAATGGTGTATGAAAATTTGGTATCTACAAGTATAAATATACATATATGTATATAAATATAAATATATATATGTATATGTGCATACATATATATGCATATATGTATACGTATATGTATACATATATATACATACATATGTGTATATATATACTATATGTATATGTATATACACATATATAGATACACATACGTACATATATATATCTATATATAGAGATATATATATTTATACATACATATATATTATATATATACACATACATGTGTATATGTGTGTATACATATGTACATGTACATATATGTACATACATATATATATATATCTCTCTCTGTGTGTGTGTGTACCGATATGTACATATATATGTATATACACATATATAGAGATACATACATACATATATATCGATATATAGATATATATTTATACATACATACATACACGCATACATATATATATTATATATATACACATACATATGTATATGTGCGTATACATATGTACATGTACATATACGTACATACGTATATTATATATATCTGTGTGTGTACCGATATGTACATATATATATGTATATGTATATGTATATGATTATATATACATATACATATACACACACATATAGATGTATATATATATATACAAACATATGTATGTATATATATGTACATGTATATATGTAAATATATATATGTATGTATATATGCATGTATATGTGTATATGTGTATATATATGTGTGCGTGTGTGTGAGAGTATATGTACATATATATGTATATATACATATATGTACATATATACATGTGTGTATTGATTGTGAGTTCAAGTTATATCAAAATTTAGCTATAAATTTACTTAAAATCACACAAACAAGTAATAAAATTTATAACCTAATACTCATTCTGCAAGTGCACTGGTCAATTGTAATTGTGACGAGTATTAAGGTCGATCCCAATAGGAAACGTGAACTAGCAACTATCAAAGCTCCTAACTTACTTTATTATATAAACAATCAAATTTAGATGGTGGTCAAATGGTAGGAAAATCAATTTCAAGTAAACAAACAATGAAGAAACTAGTTAAACAAAGTTGGCTAGGCTTAAGAATCCACTTTATATACAAGTTAAGCTTATGGCCATGGTGACTTTATTCAAGTTTAGGATTCAATTCCATTTTTAGTCTAAACTAGATCTCTCTATGAATGGAAGACTACCAATACATGAGCTTTCCTACTCTCGTGGTAAAATCTAGCATGCATTAGTTCAGTAAAATCATGAATTATGGCTTTAAACCTTAATCCACCTACGTGAATCACTACTCTTCTGAGATTCAACATAAGTTCTATTTACTCTTTCCATTATTAAGTGCAAGTCTCTTTGTCAAATAATAACTAGATGACTTGAAATTGGTAGCTAATCAATAACAAGTGTTAAGACCAAGTAAATAAACAAACAAGAATAAATTAGCCATAAACTAATTCAAACATATTAGAGATTCATCCTAAACCTAGTTGGTTTAACTTAGTTCAACATGTTTAAGATAAACTTAAGCACATAAATAGATGTAAACCAGCATGCATGAATGAAATTGAAAGGAATAAGGTTAGAGATGCTCATTTGGTAGATGAACTTGGCTCCAAGACTTGTCCTTACATTTCATCAAACATGTTAAATACAAAGTAGTTCCTTCAAAGTGTTGTTACAAGAAGATGACTTTACCTACTACAAAACTATGAAAGAAAACTACTCTAAGTATTTCCAAGGAGTGCTTCTCCTACCAAGCTTTAGTTCTAACTTTTTCAAGCATAAAACCAAGTATAACTTTCATGAATACGAAGGCATGTATTTATAGAATAAACCCAACCTCAAGTCCTTGTCCAAGTTGGAGACATAATGACGAAATTTGATTTCTTTGGCCTCAAAAGTCTTCTTTGAACTTTGTGTTATCTTCTAGGGCATCCCAAAGTACAGTTGGACGTTGGATTTATCTGCAAAAGTGGTGTGAACAATCTGCAAGTTGAAGATGGCTGAAATCTGCAAGTTGGTGATGATCCCCAGGTGGTGATCCGCAGATGGCAACCTACGGATCTTGACTCGCGGATCGCTCATTATTTTCAATTTTGCCCTTTTAAATTTTAGTTATTCCCTTAATGCTCTTGAAACCTTTTTCTACCGTTTGAAGCATAACTTGCTTGGTAGAATTGATGAATAAAAATTATTTCAGAAATTTCCAATGCTTAAATGATAAAAAATGCTACAACTTGAATCACCCTTCAATTTAATGATCCTTGAGTTTCAATTGATTCAAATTATATTTTCTCATCATTTACTATAAAATCAAATAAATTTGGATATTAAATTTCTCAAAATAATAATTCTACTTCAAAACCCTAATTCCAAAGCAAACCTTGATTTGATGGAAATAATATAAATGAGCCATTTTAATATGAAAACTATTAAAAACATACTAAAATCATATTAAAATCATATATAAAATATTATACTAAAATAGGTAAAATTTTTACTTATCAAACTCCCCCACACTTAAATCATTATTTGTTCGCAAGCAATTGGGAAATCAAGAGATCAAAAATATGATTCAAGGCTTGAAATGACAAATGCTACATTATTGAATGTAATTTCACAAAATAAAGTAAATAGGTATTACGCAATTTCTAGTAAAGTTTATAGTACTAATCATATCAAATAAAAGGAAAATAATTATCCTAAGATTAAAACTAATTCAACAAAATTTCAATGCCTTACCAAATTTTGCATCCTAAGTATTCAATATAGACAATCATATACGACTCAATTTACACACAATAGGGACATATTGCATTTTGTAATTTGTAAGTGTCTTTTGATGCGAAGGTTGATATTTTTAGATGAAAACCCCCAGTTACTCAATACTTTGATTATTTTAACCACAATTTAGCCCTTAGTTTGAGAAGTGAAATTGCCTTTTGATGAAAGGATTGACATTTTGTGATGAAAATCCCTTATCACTCAACAATTCACTTTCAATCAAATTTGTTATGCATACTCTTAATTCAATTGCCGTTTGACTCAAAAATCGATATTTTGTGATGAAGATTCTCGGTTACAAAGCAATTTGAACATTAGAGTAGAAATAAATAAGTTTTAACAAAACTACTAATCACACAATAACTATTTCTTCATATTTTTGTAGAAATCATTCAATCAAAGTTGCATAAATCATTTCAAAAAAATAAGAGAATTCAACAAGTTTATAACATAAAAGCATGATAATGAGGTAATTTTGAAAACATTTTAGCCATTTTTTATCAAAACAACATTTCATAAATATCCTCATTCTTAACTAATCATAATCCTTATACCTTCTCTCCACACTTAGAATGTCGCATTGTTCTCAATGTGTAAAGGAAAAAATAAGAATGAAAAATAGAACAAGAATACTCCCCTTAATTGGTTGAAGATCCCAAAAAGAATGTTGTTGTTGTGCTTTGATATTTATTGGCCTTTGTGAAGTTTCTTTTTGCAATGCTTCACCATGTTCTTCAATTGGTCCATTCTTGGTCCACAACCTTATTTCAAAATTTAGGAAAACTCAAAAGCTATGTTAAAACATGTTTAGATAACAATTAAGCTCACAAACTAACATAACATGCTTTGAAGTACTTGATTTTTTCCACACTTAATTGTTGCAATGTAACTCCAAATGGGTGAAATTTGGATGCTTGTGTTATGTGAACAAGTTTGTTATGTTATGATGAAGTGAAAAGTAAATGAAACTTGTATCAAAATACCTCAAACCAAAATTTCATACTTCGATACAAAAAGTTAAAGTTTGAATCAATAAATGAAATGTGCAATGCAATCCAATTAAATGTGTTAAAGTAATATTTTTCATGACCATAAAATTGCCAAATAATTACACAAATCATGCCATAACATTTACCAGATAAAATCACACAAAAGCATCAATGGAGGGCTAAAAATTCATGAATCCGTGGGTCAAATCCACGAATCAAGTATCCATAGATCTGCTGCACCTCCTAGAAGTTGCAGCAGCCATTCATGTACCAGGCTGATTTTTTTTGGTAACTTTGAGTGATGATTTATTCTATTTAGATCTCAAGTTTTGGTCAAATAACTTAATGAACATGTAATCATGTCAACAAATTTTGAAATCATGCATTAAACTCATCCTAAATATCAACACAAATGAAATAAGAATCGATCAAATTAGGCTGTCTGAAAATTCTGCAACATTGAATTTCAAGATGAACTTGAAATTCAAAATTTTCTTTTGGATGTATTTTATCAATCCAACACTTCAAATATGTTTCTAAAGTAAAAAAAAAAAGTTGTTAACATGATTTTTAGGCATTCAAAACATCAAAATTTAAAATTTAAGACCAAAATCACAAAGAATCTCTTTTGATAAATAGTAACTAAATGAATAGTTATTTTTTGCACTTAATATTTCAATTTGATTCTTTGAGTTATTCTAACCTCAAAAATACTTTGAACAAGTTTCAAATGATAAAACAAAGTTGCTCAAAACTAATTTATGCATCAAATTTCCATGGATTACCAAATGATTATCAATATTCTCAATGAAACTTAGTTCATGAATAGTAACCAATAGAATAGTACTTTACACTTCCGTGCTTCAAATTATTTTACTTGTTCATTTGAACGTCAAAATCACTTTAAACACATTTCAAATGATATATCAAATATGTCTAAACAAAATGTACCTTCAAAACATAAGAGATATGAAAATTTGGTATTAAACATCCAAGTTTAAACATAAAACCTCAAGATTACACATAATGCTTCAAGTTCAACATCAAACTAAACTAATCAAACATACTCAATACAAAAAACACATAAAACATAAAACATATCAAAACAACTTAAAATACCAAAAACATTGGATTGCCTCCTAACAAGTGCTTCAGTTATAGTCTAGAGCTAGACTTTCCTCCAACGTTTTCACGTAATTGAAGTATCCCACAAAGAATTTAATACACCTTTAGTGCTTAATAGATTTAGTAAGTAAAGATGCATCCTTTGCCTCAAAATGAGTGCTGCCAAGTCTACGATCCATTTTGAAATTGTTACATAGAAACACTTAAAAAAAACTTTATAGCCACGATTGGCTATGCCTTTATCTTGTGTTAATACTTTATCAATACCAAGAAAATCAAAGTCACAAATGAAAAAAAAGATTATTTTTCTCCTGAAGCTCATTCATTTCTACCTTTGAATTGTCTATATCTTTATCAAGAGCAAGTTCATTCATATGATCAAAAGTAGATGAAGCATCAATTGCATGATCAATAGGCACATTTTTAACTACTTTTTTCACACATATTAACATTTTCCTCAATTACTTGCTGTCGCGCCCCATTTTTCGAAAAAGGAAAAAACTGATAAAATGATAATAAGTGTGGTGAATGTGTTAGTTGGAAAAAGGAAAATTAAAATGCATTGTTGTGTTTTATTTGTTGGGAAAAGAGGATAGGTATTTATAAAATGATTTTTAGAAAATATTGTACAAAAGACATGAAATACTTTATTTTTGAAAGCAAATGAAAAGGGCCTAAAATGGGACTTTTGGAAATGCGACGGTTTTGAGCCCGAAAATAGAGTCTAAAAAGGGTTTTTTTTTTTAGTGAAAAAGGAGTCGCCACTTGGTATTGAGTTTTGGTGTACCAAGTCACCCAAAAATATTTTATAAAAGGTAAGAAAATTAAGAATGATTTTTTAAGGAAATGATTTTTTGAAAAAATATAGGAAAGAACAAGAAAACCCTTTTAGACGACTCCAGGTCTTTGAAAACAAGAGAAAAGGGTTCGGGAGTCACAGTTGAAGAAAAGGGAAGGCAAAGGCTCGCGCCCAAGGCACCCTTTCAACCTAGCCGAAACTAGTTGCGAGGTTTAGTCTAAATTTTCCTAATATAACCCTAAAATTTTATCGCATTTGGATGCAACTATATGAATGCAAATCTAGTCCTAAAATGGATATCGTTAAGGGACAAAATGTTCCATTGAGGTTTAGTCGGAATTATCGCATTAATTGCGAAACCCGAATGTAGACCTCGACGGAGTCACGAGTATAGGTGCAAAAATGGAATGCAAAAGAAAAGGAAAATAGTAGTATAGATAGTAGGTGAACAAAGAAAGTAGGGATGCAACATAACGGGATACGGGAGACGAAATGGGCTCGTGACTAACTGTTTCTACTTACGGAGGGGGGAACGACATGTACGCCATCGCTTCCCACGTGAGTAGATGACTATTTCTTAGTCTAAATCATGCAAATGGCCTAAAATTCTATGTGTAGTGTAATCTAAAAGTTATGCACCAAATAGATGTTAAAATAAGTAATAAGTTATAAAGTATATGTATAAAAAACTCATAGAAAATGGGAAAAGCCTAAAAAAGATAAAATGTGTGTGAAATGTCATGAAATGCATACGAAAAATGTTCCTAATGCTAAAATGACCTAAAGGCTTAGCATTGGACTAGCCTATTTTCTATAAGTTCTCCGCTAGCGTTGGACTAGCGAAGAAACCGAATTAACCACAACTAGCTTTGGACTAGTGTGGCGACGATACACATATATAATTAAAGCAAGTAAATAAATAAAGCATGTATTAAAGCAATAATCACATAAAAGCAAATAATAGCACATAAGAGCACATAACACATAAACATGATATTCTAGATGCAAAATCCTAAAGAAAGCGAATAAAACACATAAACACATAGCACACATAGCACACAAAGCCCTAACTATTACACTGGAGAATAACCTAATTACAATCTAAAAATGGAAAAAGAATATAAGATATCCTATCTAACCTATCTATTACACTTTCTATCTAAAATACATAGGCCTTAATTAAATAGCTAAAATATAAACTATCTATTACATTCACTATCTAAATACAAAGAATTTACTGAATAGAATATTACCTATCTATTACATTTCTTTGAATAATTAATATTAATTCAAGTAAATAATATGAAATAACTAAATAAACACTCAAACATGGATAAAATTATAAGCACAAAGATACATGAAAACACATAGAAAAACATTTAGGAGCACGTAATAGCACACAAAAGAAATTAAAAGGATAATCGAGGTACCTCCTATTCGAAGACCCGGTACAAATTGCTATCAACATGAACAAACTTAATCAAGGCATCATTGTTTAAATAAATAAACCATTAATTAAGTTATTCTAGGGCAATCACTATAAACATGCTAATGATAATTCAAACAATTGTAGCAATAATAAAAAAATAAATAAATAAATAAAATGATAATAATAATTAATTATTTAAGAAGAAAAAGGAAAATTATTTAAGTAAAAATAAATAAGTAAATAAATAAATACAGCAAAACAACAAAAATAAGGAAATAATAATAGAAGATAAAATACAATAATACATACTTTTAACATCCCAAATAATGATTATTAAAATAACTAAAAGGAAACTAAAGCAGCTAATTTGAACATTAATTAGACTAACAAGACCCCATTTTAAAGCATTAATTATAAATTTGATAAAATAAAGAAAATATGAAAAGAAATAATTTAAAGTTTTGAGGATTTAACTAATTTTAAATTTTTTCTTTTTTTTTTGCAAAAAATAAAATATTATAAGATTTGGATTAAAGATGGAAATTTAGGCAACATTCTAAAGTAAAAAATGTAATTTATAACAAACTAAAAGGTAAAATTATAATTTCAAACCATAGTTAAGATAATAATATAATTTACAACAAATTTAAAGGCTAAAATAATATTTCCAGCAAATATAATGCCAAAAATAAAAATTTCCAGCAAATGTAAGGACCAAATTGTAATTTCTAGCAACATTCAAGGGCGAAATTGCAATTTTTAGCAACATAAAGGGACTAAATAAAAATTCCAGAAAGTAGGAAGGAATCAAAATTGAAATTCCAGCAATTGTGGAGTGAATTTGCAATTAATTGAGACCTAATTGAAAGAGAATAAAACTTAAGGGGTCAAATCTATGAATGGCAGGGACTAAGATGCATAATACCAAAAATTCTCAACGGAGTAAGAAAACTAAGGGTCAAAATTAAATATTCATTTTTAATAATAAAACATCCTAAAAGAATGCCACAAAGATGAAAACTAAATTAATCAACTAATTAACTAAGCCAATCTGGATTAATAAACTAAATGAGTACTAGACTAAATCAAAATCAAAAGCAAATTAAAAGAAAATAACTAAAGTTAAAACAAGGCCCACGTTAAAAGCTTAAAGCAGAATGATAGGACCTTCAAATGCCTAATTCTCCAAAACCGAATCTGTTTTTTTTTTTACCCCAAAATAAGAGCCTTCCTCAACCTAATTTTCTAAAGCTCAACCGAATCTCTTTCCCTCCAAACTCACGTTCTCTTTAGGTCAATCACCGAATCTCCCTAAATCGTCAACCAAAGTTCCTTTAATTTACTTCAACCGAAACTCCAAATCAAGACAGAAAGACAAAAAGAAGAGATCACATAGACCTGGACCCGGCGTGTCTTGGTGGTGGTTTCCGATTGCAGCTTGTGGAGGTGGCTTGCGACAACGGTGAGGACGCTACTTGTGGCTGACAGTGATGGCGCTGTTGGGTGAACTTTTGATGTAATTCGGGGCTGTTTTTGGGCGGTTATTATTACTGCAATTGGGTCTGATAATAGTGGCTTTATGGGGCTGTTTTGAGTGATTTTTGCAGCTTGTTTGGTGGACTTGGGGAGGTTGTTCTTGGGTGCGATTTTCAGAGGCTTATGGCGGTGGCTTTTGTGGTGTTTTAGATGGCAATTTTGGACTGCTTTGGCAGGATTTTTGGGTTGTTTGAGCAGGTATTTGGTGCTGGAATTGCAGGATTTAGGGGGCTGGAATTTCGGGGATTTTGGGCTATTTTTGATGGGATTTTGGAGCTGAAATTACTGGAATTTGGGGCTGATTCTAGCAGGATTTTGGGGCTGAAATTGTTGTGTGTGTGTGTGTGATATGTTTTGAGTGATTGTGTTTGTCTGAAATTATGAATATGAATGTGTGCAAATGTGTGTGATTGCGTGTGAATGTGCGTGTATCTGTGTGATGTGAGTGTATCTGTGTGATGTGAGTATGTGTGTATAAATGCCTGATATTGAACTTGAGCAGAATGTGTAAAGTGTGTCTATGTGTTGTGTGTGAAATTGCAGGGGAAGGGGAGGCCAGAGTGCGTGCAGGTGAAGTGTGTGTTAGTGTGTGTTGTAGCTGTGTGAGTGTTGTGTGTCTGTGGGTATGGCCGAGAGAGTGAGGGAGTATGTGAGTGTGTGTTGTGTGTCTGTTCTGGTGAGGGAAGGTGGAAGTGTGTGCAGTGAGTGAAGAGGAGAGAATGGTGATTGAGATGCAGAGGGTGGAGTGTGAAAATGGTGAAAAACAAAATTGAGTAAAATCTTTGACAATCTGCTGAAATTAGGTGAAGTTGGTGATGTAGGTTGGCTATCAAAATGATAGTGTTTGGGCTGCTAAATAGCCATTTGCAGATGCAACAGCAGCAGCGTTGCTGCTGCTGTTCAATTCTTTTTTTTTTTTTTTTTTTTAGAAAAAGAAGAAAACAAAGAAAAATGAAGAATGAAAATAAAATAGAAATAAAACTATTTGAACCTTTTTTTTTTTTGTACATTATATATTAAAAAAACTGAAATACAATATTATAAGAAGAAGAAAAAAATGAAATAAATAAATAAAAAAAATGCATTGGAAAACATGACCTAAATATGGCAAAATTATAAAATTTATGAAAATTAATAAATGACATCATAAAAATCTTACACAACATATATTATCACATAAAGCACATATAGTATAATTTTCACTCAAAAATTTAAAAATTAACGCATTCTTGGGAAACGTGCCTTTAAAAGGATAAAAATTAAATAAGTACTAAATGACCTCTAAAAATTATGAGATTTTTACAGAAAATTTATGAACATACAAAATACATATATGAAATTTTTTACTTAAAAATTCTCATAAAAGAGACTGCATTGGGAAACGTGCCATTAAATAAAAAAAATACTAAAATTTTAAATAAATGATGAATGGCTCCTAAAAATCATTAAAATCATAAATAATGATAAAAATAGTAAAATTAATGTATTTAAGAAATAAAATAAAATAAACTAATATTTACATGGTAAAATTACCATTTTGCCCCTGATGTGACAAATTAGACGTAATATACACAAAAATTATAATTGGCCCCTGAAAATCACAATAACCCCTAAATAAAGTAATACGCATGCTTTTATAAAATGTGTGTCAAAATTTGGTGTCTACAGCTTGCCCCTCTTTGTCGGAAGCTCAAAGAGGTTCCAGACAAAGACGTAGACGAAACCAAATTTTGACTCACCTATGAATGAAATACAAATACCTTGACTCCCGTAAAGATAAATGTAAGAAATGCAGAAAGAACGACCGGGCTCCCTAGGAGCTGCCTACGTATCCCACATGAGGGAATCAGGTCAAAACGTAGTTCGAATGCAGGTAAACTGTTGATGGGAATGATAACATGATTGCAATTGGTAACACAAGCATTCAAAATCTCTCTCTTTTTCTTTTTTTTTTTTTTTTTTTTTTCTTTTTTTTTTTTTTTTACAAATGGAGAAGAAAACGCCATGTTCGAACTGCTGGATAACATAAAGCGATAAACTGCAAGACCTAATAAAGTGCTTAAACTAATAGACAAAATAAAATAACTCCAATCTGCTGGACAAAATAAATATTGATGAGTTAGATGCCATGTTTGGACTATCAGACTTGAAATGTAAACAGATGCCGACCAGGCTGCTGGACGGATGCATGACCTTGGGTTGCCAAGGTTGATGAATGCAAAGTTGGGCTGCCAACTTGAGAAAGTAAATAAGTGATCCTGGGCTGCCAGGAATCATAAATGCAATGTCTGGGCTGCCAGACTTGAAACATACATAAAAGATGCCGACCAGGCTGCTGGACGGATGCATGACCTTGGGCTGCCAAGGTTGATGAATGCAAAGTTGGGCTGCCAACTTGAGAAAGTAAATAAATGATCCTGGGCTGCCAGGAGTCATAAATGCAATGTCTGGGCTGCCAGACTTGAAACATAAATAAAAGATGCCGACCAGGTTGCTGGACGGATGCATGACCTTGGGCTGCCAAGGTTGATGAATGCAAAGTTGGGCTGCCAACTTGAGAAAGTAAAAAAATGATCCTGGGCTGCCAGGAGTCATAAATGCAATGTCTGGGCTGCCAGACTTGAAACATAAATAAAAGATGCCGACCAGGTTGCTGGACGGATGCATGACCTTGGGCTGCCAAGGTTGATGAATGCAAAGTTGGGCTGCCAACTTGAGAAAGTAAATAAATGATCCTGGGCTGCCAGGAGTCATAAATGCAATGTCTGGGCTGCCAGACTTGAAACATAAATAAAAGATGCCGACCAGGTTGCTGGACGGATGCATGACCTTGGGCTGCCAAGGTTGATGAATGCAAAGTTTGGGCTGCCAAACTTGAAACGGAAATAATGATCCTGGG
>JAMWEH010002252.1:0-44980 GCA_024721245.1 Mitragyna speciosa
AAATAAATAAATAAAGCATAGATTGAAATAATAATCACATAAAAAAACACATAATAGCACATAAGAGCACATAACACATAAGCATGGTATTCTAGATGCAAGTTCCTAAGGAAAGCGAATAAAACACACAAGCACATAACACACATAGCACACAAAAGCCCTAACTATTACACCGAAGAAGCCTAATTACAATCTAAAAATAAAAAGGTAACCTATCTAGCCTATCTATTACATTTTCTATCTAAATACAAAATTTTGCTAAATAGAATATTACCTATCTATTACATTTCTTTGAATAATCAAAAATTAAATTCGAATAAATAATATGACATAAATAAATAAAAACTCTCACATGGATAAAAATTATAAGCACAAAACACGTAGGAAAAACACATAGGAGCACGTAGGAGCACATAAAAAGAAATATTGGAAGGGTAATCGAGGTACCTCTCATTCGTAAACCCGGTATAAATGGCTACTAAAATGAACAAACATGTCAAAATTATCACTATTTAATAAATCAATCACTAATTGAATAATTTTCTACCGATCACTATGAACATGCTATGATAATTCAAACAATTATAGCAATAATAAACAAAATAAGAGAAAGAAAAATAATGATAACAATAATTAATCATTTAGGAGAAAAATGAAAATTGTTTAAGTAAAAATAAATTAGCAAATAAATAAATAAATAAAGCAAAACAACAAAGATAAAATAAAATAAAACTAATAATAATACTAATAATGATAATAGAAGATAAAATACAATAATACATACATTGAAATTTTAACACCTCAAATAAGAATTATTAAAATAACTAAAAGGGAAATAGAGAGACTAATTTGAACATTAATTAGACTAACAAGACCCCATTCTAGAACATTAATTATAAGTTTGATAAAAATAAATAAAGAAAATGTAAAAAGAAATAATTTAAAGCTTTGAGGACTTAACTAATTTTAATTAATACTTTTTTTTTTTACAAAAATAAAATATTATAAGATTTGGATTAAAAGTGAAAATTTAAGCAATATTCTAAAGTGAAAAATGTAATTTTCAACAAACAAAAGAGTAAAATTATAATTTTAAACCCTAATTAAGGTAATGACATAGTTTACAACAAATTTAAAAGCTAAAATGTAATCTTCAGCAAGTATAATACCCAAAAATAAAAATTTCCAGCAATACTTAAAGCTAAAAATATAATTTCAGCAAAGTCATTAAATAATACCTAATTTACAGCAATGTCTAGGGTCAAATTATAATTTTCAGCTATATAAAAGGGCCAAAAATAAAAATTCCAGCAACTACAAGTATTAAAATACAAATTCCAGCAACAAATAAAAGGCTAAAATATAATTCTAACAATTAATGGAGGTCTTAAAACAAATTCCAGCAACATAAAGGACCAAAATATAAATTCCAGCAACAACAAGGGCCAAAAAATAAAATTTCAGCAAATTTGAGGACAAAAATGCAAAAATTCCAGCAATGTGAGGGACCAAATTGCAAATTCCAGCTACATTCAAGGACTAAAACAGAATTCCAGCAACATTTAAAGCCTAAAATACAATAACAGCAAGCTTGGGAGGTAAAATTGCAATTTCTATAAATATCAGAGGGTAAAATTGCAATTCCAGAAAAATTATAGGGGTCAAAATGTAATTACCGACAAATATAGGGGTCAAAATGAAAAATTAAAAAACGTAGGGGGCAAAATTATAATTATCTAAAAGTTGAGGGACCTAAATGCAATTAATCGGGACCTAATTGCAAAGAAAATTAAATTATGGGGGTCAATCTACAATAAACAGAAATTTAAATGCACAAATCAAACATTTTCAGGGCCACAGTAGCATTACTGAAAATATAAGGACTATAAAATAAATACCTATTATTAATTAAAAATAAATAAAAAAAAACTAACTAACCAAAACGACGTAGTTTTGAGTGAAACTACGTCAAAACGACGTAGTTTCACCAAAACATTTTTTTTTTCTTTTTCCGGCTGATTTCGGTTTTTTTTTTTTTTTCAGATTTCCTTTTTTATTTTTTTCTTTCCTTTTTCTCTCTCTTTTTTCTTTTCTCTCTTTTTCTTTTCTCTCTTTTCTTCTTTCCTTTTCTTTCTTTTCCCTCTTTTCTTTTTCTCTCTTCTTCTTCCCCGATTCCCTTCTGCTTCCCCCCCGATTCCCTTCTGATCTTCTCTTCTTCTTCCTCCTTTCTTCTCTTCTTCCTTTCTTCTCTTCTTCCCTTTTCTTCTTCTTCTTTTCTTCTTCTTCTTTTCTTCCCTTTTCTTTTCCCCTCCCCCCGATCTGCTCTCCCCCATTTTTCTTTTCTTTTTTTCTTCTTTTTTTTTCTTTCCTCGCCGTCGTTTCTCTCTCTCACAGGTCTCTCTCTCTCTCTCTCTCTCTCTCTCTCTCTCTCTCTCTCTCTCTCTCTCGGCCGGACGTTTTTCAGTTTCCCTTCTTTTTTTTTTTTTTAATTTCTGTTTCAATGATAAATAAAATAAAAAAAATTTGAAAGCAATAGGAAGAAATTTACCTGGAATAGGAGCTGTGTTGCAATTGTTGTTGCTTTTGTTGTTGTTGTTTGTTGTCGTTTTTTTTTTTTTTTGAATTTTGCAGGTGTATGTGTATTGTGTGTGTTTGTGTTTATGTATGAGTTGTGCTGGTGCGTGTGTGTGTGTTTGTGTTTATGCAGGTGTGTGTTTCTTGTGTGTTGTGGTGTGTGTTTAACAGGTGCAGGGGTGCGTTTGAGGTGCAGGGGATGGAGAGTGCAGGTGTGTGTTGTGCGTGAGCTTATGTGTCTGTGAAAGTGTGTGTTTGATGAAGATGCAGGGGAGGGGCCAAGAGAGGGAAGAAGGGAGAGGGAATTGTGTGTCTGTGTGAATTGAATGTGTATGCAGGTTTTGTGAGCTTCAGTGATCCGTGTGTGCAGTCTGTGAGTTTTTGTGTGCTGGGGAAGGGGGACGAGAGGGATGAAGAGGAGAGGGAGATGTGAGGTGCAGGCGTGTGTTTTAGTGCGTTGTGGCTGATGTCTGTGAAGGAAAATGGTGAGGGGAAGAGGAGGCAGAGAGAAGTGAGGGAATTGCAGGTTTGGTTGTGAGCTGTGTGCAAAATGGTGAAGGAAGGGAGAGAAACGAGAGGGAGAGTGAGTGAAGTGAGTGAGAAGTGTCTGTGTGTGATTGCAGGGAGAGGGGATGCAGAGGGAGTTAGGAAGAGGGAGACCGAGTGAGAGTGCAGGTGAGGTTGTGAGGTGCTGTGAGTTGTGTGTGTCTGTGTAGTGAAAAGAGGGAGGGCAGAGAGGGGTGAATTGAGTGAGCAGATGAAGGCTATCAATCTCTCCAAAATCCCCTCAAATCTGCTGAATTGCAGGGGAGTTGGGGAGAGTGATTGATGGCATGGGGCTGTTCTGGTAGCAGCCATACTGCTACAGTAGCAGCAGGCTGCTAAACGCAGCCTGCTCTACTCTTTTTTTTTTTTTTTTTTTTTTTGAGGAGGAAAATAAAGGAAAACAAAAATGAAATAGAATAATAAAATAAAAATAAAAATAAAAATATTGGGGTCTCTAAAATTACTAAGAAAAATACTGAAATTTATAGTTATAAAAACGAATAAATAAAATTTACTGCAAAAATTTAAAAATTAACATATCATTAAAATGTGCAATTAATAGAAAAAAAAATATAATAATAACAAATAATAATAATAAAGTATTAAAATAAATATTAAAAATTTCTAAAAATCATGAAATTTATACGGGAAATTCATGAATATATGAGCTATGCATAAATAAATTCACTTGAAAAAAATTCTCATAAAAGAATGCATTGGGAAACGTAGCCGTTAATAAACAAAAAGATAAAAATTAAATAAATACTAAACGACCTCTGAAAATTATGAGATTTTACAGAAAATTTATGAATATACAAAAATGCAAATATAAAATTTTTCACTTGAAAATTATCGTAAAAAATAGTGCATTGGAAAGCGTGCCGTTGAATTAAAAAATACTAAAATTTTAAATAAATAATGAATGACTCCCAAAAATCATTGAAATCATAAATAATGATAAAAATAGTAAAATTATGTATTTAGGAAATAAAATAAAATAAATTAATATTTAGATGGCGAAATTACCATTTTGCCCCTGATGTGACGAATTAGACATAATATGCGAAAATTAGTACTCGACCCCCGAAAAATGAAAAAAAAATACCCCCTAAAATAAAGTAACACACATATTTTTACCAAAGGTGTGTCAAAATTTGGTGTCTACAATTCTTTTTAAGAATTTAACTTGAAATTAGGACAAGAGATTTTTAGAAGAAAAATGGAATTAGAAATATTTTTAAACCCTTGTCCTTTGTTATGAGTTTATCTAGTGCCCTGATTCCAAGTTAAATTCCTTAAAAAAAAAAAAAACTAGTAGTGGTTGTGTATATCAGTTAAATGACAAGATAAACTACCAATACTGTGCTTGTAAATTAGGAACAGATGTAAAGTATAGGTACTTTGATTATTTTCTCTCCTAATTTTATTTCCATAATAGCTATCAAACTAAAAATACAAATGAAAATTCTGACAAAGAACTAGGGCTTAAAAATATTTTGAATTCGATTTTTTTCTGAAAATCTTTTGACCTAATTCCAAGCTGGGCACTTAAAGAAAAAAATACCTTGGACATGGTTGTGTAAGGTGAGTTGAATGACTGCATAAATTACTATTACTTTGCTTGTAAATTAGGAGCAAATGTAAAGTGATGGTACTTTGCGTCAATTTCTTTCACAATTTCATTTTCGTAGTTGTTGTCAAACATAAAATACAAATGAAAATACTAACGGAGGTCAGGAGAATAAAAATATTTTGAATTTGAATTTTCTTCTGAAAATCTCTTGCCGAAATTCAAAGTTAAATTATTAAAAAGAATTAAATTATAACATAAACTGCTTGTACTTTGTTTGTAAATTATGAACAAATGTAAATTACTGGTTCCTTATTGTAAATAGTTATAACAAAATAAATCTATTTTGATAATTTATCTCAAAAATACCAACCAAACACCCTAAATATAAATTCATCACTTAGTTTGAAAAATAAATAACAACCTGTATAGGCTGACCATTTTAAAAAATTACTGTGGAAATACATGAAATAAAATGGAAGATTCTCTCCCGGAACAGTTTCACAAAGCACAAATGTTGGAATTGCAGAGACAAAGAAATTGTAACTGAAAAAGGGTATACGGGCCCATATTGGCGTGTTCTGCATTTGGGAAGACTCGCACAATGATGCGCCATGCGTTTGGACCTTGGGAATTGTTGCATTCTTTGCAATATCCCCTTTTTCTTGTCTATCGAATGTCAATAATATCCTATCCCGCTTGTAATATATTCTATGAAAAAATTCAACTAGCTCAAAAGAACTGACAAGAATTGAATTACTATTGAACCAAATAATACACTTATTTAAATTTTTATAAGAGGTAAGATTTGAAATTCTTAACCTTTTGTTCTACTTAGCCTTTGAAGGCTTGATAATGACCAATCTAACTAATTTGGATTGGTTATATCCGCCTACCCATATCACGAATATTTGCATGCACTTGGGCACGCAAGACCATGACAGCATACATCAATATCACGATTTCATACTTGAGTTTCCTTTTGCATTTTTATTTTTTCTTTTTTTTTTTTGGTCCTTTTCTGTTTGTTTGGTGGAGATATAATTAAAATGATGGGATTCTTCTCATCTTTTGGGAGTTTTTTTATAAATTCTAATATTATGCTTTTGATTTTAAACACCTGGTTATGATCTGGAAGGTCTTTAAGAAGTTTTCACAAATTAATATGGTGTTGTAAACAGTCTTGTACTTCTTTCCTTTTTCCTTCTTTGTCAATGAAAGGTTCCTTTTCTGGTGGCAAATATTTTTTTTTTTATTCTTTCCCCTTTAATTTCAAGTGTAGTGTGGAATAGGAAATGAGACATCATCAACGTGAAATTTTTTTTGGGATGACCATTGATAAAAATTTCACATTTCAAATCAATTCATTTTTTCACTCATTTGATCTAATCTCTTCAAACAGAACAACGCTCATAATAATGTGAATTAACACAAAATATTCTCGCAAATTTGGCATTCGTAAAATAATAAATTTTGTGATGTTTAGTTGCTTGCTTACAGTACTTTATATTTAAGTAAAAGTTAATCAGCTTTAACTTTTTGCAAAATCATAAATCTCAAACTGCTATTAATTTAATTAATACTGCAAGGCCCTTCTTTCGTTACAACAAAATGTATGCTAGTTCTGAACCAATAACTCTGAAATGTGTGGTAAACTGGCGATGGACAGCTAGTAATAAGTATGGAATATGGTGCAAGGCAACCATAGCATTGAAAGAGAAACGCGTCTCCGTAAAGTATCTTGTCGTCTGTCCTGTAAATATTTCCTGTATGCGTAAATTCACGGGCTTCTTGGCGGTCCGACTTTTTGACTGGGATTTTCTTAATTTCCTCCATCTCCCTTCCCTAGCCATCAGGAACTCAGAATCCCCCTTACCCCTTTGGGGTTTGTTTAAGTAAAAAAAAAAAAAAAATGTTCCCACATAGGTGGGTTAAGAATGTGTGAGTATGTTCATAAGGTCCATGTCCCTCCTCCTGTCAATAATTATGTAGATTGTGTGAGTTTGTACATCATACCTTAAGTCCCCTTCCTCTTTTTCCTTATCCCTCCGGAATTTTTTTATAAAAAAAAAAAAAAAACTCACAATCCAAATCTATCGATAAATTTTCTTCGCTGAATAACTGTTCATACTTCTGTGCGTAAAGCACCGGAATTTAGGACAAAGGAGCCGGAAAGGGCTTCCAAATTCCAGCGCCACTGGCACTTCCATAAAAGGTTTGCATCATCACATTCTTGTTCTTTTTCTGTAGTATTGTTAAAGCAAAATCTAATTGGTTTTATTAATTAGGAACAATTTTAGATTGGGAATTTTTTTTTTTTGTTAAGTATAATTGAATTAAAATTTTCAATTAGAATAGAATTAGATAGTTTATTTTGATGAGAATTTAGTAATTGATTTGCTATAATTGTTTGGTAGGGTGATAATATGTGCAAGTACAAACAAAAAAATTAGCATCATTGTCGTTGAAAAGAATTGATTGATTTGCCTCCAACTTTGGTATCTCCTGTTTCCTTGGTGATATTTCATCTTCTTTGATGTTATTAACGCGAATTTCTCTCAAATGGAAGGTATGATGCGGAATATTTTTTCAGTGAATTTCAAATTACGAAGGAACTAGAAAAAGAAGGAAGAGAAGCCACGGATCAAAACCCAGGTCACATCCGCCTTCTCCATGGTGTCATCCACGATTGCAAGGCAGAGCGCAACAGCGGCCGCGACTAGCCTTATCTACCCACGACTGATGCTTCGAACTTTCAGTCGCGGTGACTCCTCTTCAACCGGCTTAGGAGCCGCGGCTGAGTTGCAGAGTTTTAACGAACTTTTAATTATTATTAGTAGTTTCCTATTTCTATTGTAATTCTTTTAGGATTTTTTTTGGTATAGGTTTAGGCTATTTTTAGGACTACAAATATGTTTTTTTTAGAGATTTTAGAGATTAGACATTATTATTTTTGAGCTTTAATAAAATTTCTTCGAATCAACGATTCGTTTTCAAGAATTTGTTCATGTAATTTATTCCTTATTATCATGCGTTCCATATCAAGTAATATCTTTGACCCTGGCACAGTCACCCGGTCTAATAATGATTTAGTATCCATTAATTTTCCTTGGCCCAGTTGGGCTCTCTTAGACTAAGTCTAGAGTAGAAGTGGAATACATGTTACAAATTAACAAAAGGATAAAATAAAAAAGCATCTTTGACCCTTAGCTTGACCGAATTGATGAGATGTTCCCCTCTGGATGAAAATTGAGAATGGGTTTTGGACCCGTAGGTATGTATTTTGACATTGGATTTCATTCAAGCAGTGTAATTCTAAGTTTCAACTCAAATACTAGCACTAACAGGTATATGGCTCCCCCTTCATTTTTTTCTTTTTTTCCTAAAAATGACCGTGACCCTAGTATAAGTTGAATTTTACAAAGTTGTTACTTTTTTTTTTTTAATTTACAACAACCTCTTTTTCTTTTCCTTTTTTTTAAGTGGTTAACAACGATATTCTAGAGTTGAAAAACTGGGTTTAATTTATCCGCGTTCCTGCAATAGCAAATTCAGGCTCTTAATCTTGCATGACTACAATAACACAGCTTGTTTTCATACGTCAAAACTCACTAAACATAATTTGCACATGAATCTGACCATCCAATGGGAACAAATGCCACCTTGGAGTAACATTATGGCAACAACTCAGACCATTCGATTCACGTAGAATACGTGCGGGCATATAAAATCATCTCAGTTTAATTATAGCTATGGTCCAAAATTCAAATCCAAATCAACCAGATCATGTCCTACCTAATTTGAAGCCAAGTTTTTAAAAGAAATACGATTAGCATGTCTGTTGATCTCATGAGCATGTAATCTCGTCCTCTAACTATGAGTGTAGGTCCGAGTTCACAAAGCACTGCCTTGTCTTGGGAAAGAGAAACGCACCCATCTTGATGAGCAGGTAACTGTGTCAAAAACCAAAGTACTTTTTGTTCATTTTTGGTAAGTATAGGACTGTACATTGTCAGGATTCAAACCCAAAAATTAAACACAACTATTACATAAATCAAGGACTCAACAATTTAATAAGAATAAAACAACATAAAACTACTTTATTATAAGAAAAAATAAATAAATACAAGAATACAACTTGTATCTCAAACCCAATATCTTGTATTCTTTATCTCACTATCAAGAGCTCTCCCTTGGGTGTTTCTTGTATAATGTCAACCCACCTATTTATTTATAAGACACATTACTTGACCAATACCCAGCTAATTAAAAAATTAAAAAAATTGACTTAAATTATAGATCCTACAATTAAGAAATTATTTGGCAACTACTACAAGCTACCATTAGAAAATTGTTTGGCAACTGCTACAAGAAATTAGAATAAATAGGAAACTACTTATTTTTCACACAAGAAAAGAAAATTACCTAAAAAAAAAACTTGTTAATTTCCTAACATACTTTGGTTGATCATGTAGAAATTAAATTTTTTTTGAGCAGAAGAAAACTTGTGGACGTGGAGATGACGTAACCAGATATAAGAGACATAAAGGAAGCCCGGCAATTAATGGTGATGGAGGGGATGATTTTATAGTGCTGATAATAATGCAAGTGCCGTTCATTGTCCTGTAAAACACCGTCAGCTAGGGAAAGGAAATTTCTAAGCAAACAAGGCATCCTAGGGCCAATATATATAGAGCCAAAATAACAATGATTGTTGAGCTTGGAGAGAAAGCAGAGATCAGATTTTCATGCAAAAAACAAAAGAAGAAGTCCATAGCCAATCATTAATAGCCACTTCAATGAACAACAGCAAAAATCAGATGATTGAGGCTAGTGAGGTGACAAAAAACTTGATCTCGCAAGGGTTTTGTTAACGGCAAGAGGCACAAGGAGGGGGAGGGGGAGTGGGGTGACAGAAGAGAGTGAGCACACATGGTGGTTTTCTTGCATGATGTGTCCATGCTTGAAGCTATGCGTGCTCACTCTCTGTCTGTCTCCCGTGGTTCTGCCTCTTTCTCCTTTTTCTGACTACTTTTTGCGGGTAAAAATTGGTGACAGAATAGTTATGATCAAGGTTAGATCATTCATATTCCATCCTTTCATTCTCTGTGTGTGTGTGTGTGTTTTTGTATTTTGTATTTTTCTTTGTTTGGGCTGGGCTGGTTGTTGGGGGCCCCCCGCCCGGGGGGGTGATGTAGTGAGCTCCTGTCACAGAAATGAGCTTGAGTCTTACAACCTCTCTCGAATGCTTCGTTCACTATTAATCTTTTAGGTAGCTTAACCACTTGCACAGATGTTTGCGCACTCATTAGTCATTAGCAGTGGTTCATCAAATAGATTATGCCAGTAATAGCACAAGAATTTTCATGGTTTTTTTTTTTTTTAATAGCACTAGAATTTTCATGGGTTTTTTTTTTATAATAGCACTAGAATTTTCATGGGTTTTTTTTTTTTTTTAATAGCACCAGAATTTTGATGGTTTTTTTTTAATAGCACTAGAATTTTCATGGGTTTTTAGTAACACTTCGTGTTTTGTTGATTTTTAACATCCTTATACTACTCATCAAGCTTGTAAAAATATAACACTCGGGCAAAACATTGACTCTTAGAGGCTCAGCTAATTTTTTATTATTATTATTATTGATGCTTTGGTTGTTTTCGGTCTTCTTTTGATACTGCCTCTTACAGTCAACCATTACTTAGGTCTGACAATATTTGTACCACAATTTTGTTGGTACTTGTTCTAGGCCATATTTACATGGACCGGGTTCATATGTACCTATGGTCCAGATTGAGCCACCAAGGCTCACTAAGGTTAGTAAGTTTTGGTGACTCAATCTGGACCATTGGGTCCATGGGTCCACATGAACCCGGTCCATTAAAAAATGATCCGTACTTGTTGCAGGCTGCACTTTCCAATTGAAGCAATGCTTAGATGAATCCAACCAACTCGGAATAATTTAGCCGGCAAGGCGTGCTTTGGAGGGTTGATTCATCTCTCAAGGAACAACTTGCTATCTTCACAAGGGCCCTTCTACCATTCAAATTATGAGGATAGATGCAAAGATAATTATAAATCTGTGATTAAAATTTATGAGGATAATTTGAACATATAAATAGTCAAGGAAGTCATTTTTGCATAGATTCCTTAAACTCTCTCTCTCTCTCTCTCTCTCTCTCTCTCTGTGATTATTTGAAGCTGTTATGCTTTAGGACATTTTTGTATAGATTCCATAAAGACTCTCTCTCTCTCTCGGATTATTTGAAACTGTTATGCTTTCAGGTGTCCAACCAGCAGCAGCAGCAGCATGGTTGAGTGGTCCAACCACCAGCCGCATCCCAGCGGAAACCTAGATTTTCTTTTTTTTTTTTTTTTTTTTTTAACAACCTTAGCATCGTCAACTCGTTTAAATGCGGAAATTTTAGATAACACTCCACACCAGAAGTTTATTTTGGTCTGGCAATCCCCATTTGCTCGGTACGGAAGAAATTGAACCATTACATTGACTTTTAAACCTGGGCCCAATACCATCTGGGCCATTTATGACCTGAATTGAACTAGCCCACCTCTTTTACCCCTGAATTTTGGATTTTGCACATTGGGTCCATTGCCTTCCTGTCGCTCTCGTTAACTCACAGCCACTTTAAAGAGCTAGCAGATCCAATTTAATACGCACGTGCAACACAATTTGGACATAATCCGTTGCCATAGGCAATAAAAAAAATATCTACTGTTATTATTATCATTACTATTATTATATTATTGCAATTACAACACATTATTCACGTTGACTTGACTTGACAGCTCCTTTTTGGTTGACTTTTAAAATATATTTGTTAACACTTTCAATTAGTTACCTTAATTATATCTTTTTTTTTTCCTTCCAACAATTCTTTCAGATTGATATCTCTCAGTTGTAGACGGATACAATCAATTAAGAGCTATGTCGCGCCCCATTTTTCGAAAAAGGAAAAATAATAAAATGATAATAAGTGTGGTGAATGTATTAGTTAGAAAAAGGAAAATTAAAATGCGTTGTTGTGTTTATTTGTTGGGAAAAGAGGATAGGTATTTGTAAAAAGATTTTTAGAAAATATTGTACAAAAGACGTGAAATACTTTATTTTTGAAAGCAAATAAAAAGGGCCTAAAATGGGACTTTTGGAAATGCGACGGTTTTTGGGCCCGAAAATAGAGTCTAAAAAGGGTTTTTTAGTAAAAAAGGAGTCGCCACTTGGTATTGAGTTTTGGTGTACCAAGTCACCCGAAAATATTTTATAAAAGGTAAGAAAATTAAGAATGATTTATTTAAAGAAATGATTTTGGAAAAATATAAGAAAAACAAGAAAACCCTTTTAGACGACTCCAGGTCTTTGAAAAACAAGAGAAAAAGGTTCGGGAGTCACAGTTGAAGAAAGGGAAGGCAAAGGCTCGTGCCTAAGGCACCCTTTCAACCTAGCCGAAACTAGTTGCGAGGTTTAGTCTAAATTTTCCTAATATAACCCTAAGATTTTATCGCATTTGGATGCAACTATATGAATGCAAATCTAGTCCTAAAATGGATATCAGTTAAGGGACAAATGTTCCATTGAGGTTTAGGTCGGGATTATCGCATTAATTGCGAAACCCGAATGTAGGACCTCGACGGAGTCACGAGTGTAGATGCAAAGTGCATATGCAAAAGAAGAAGAAAATAGTAATATAAGATAGTAAGTGAACAAAGAAGATAGGGTATGCAAACATAACGGGTACGGGGAGACTAACTGGACTCGTGACTAACTGTTCCTACTCACGGAGGGGGGAACGACATGTACGCCATCGCTTCCCACGTGAGTAGATGACTATTTCTTAGTCGAAATCATGCAAATGACCTAAAATTCTATGTGTAGTAGAATCTAAAAGTTATGCACCAAATAGATGTTAAAATAAGTAATAAGTTATAAAGTATATGTATATAAAATAAAATAAAAAAACTCATAGAAAATGGGAAAAGCCTAAAAAGATAAAATGTGTGTGAAATGTCATGAAATGCATAAGAAAAATATTCCTAATGCTAAAATGACCTAAAGGCTTAGCATTGGACTAGCCTATTTTCTATAAATTCTCCGCTAGCGTTGGACTAGCGAAGAAACCGGAATTAACCACAACTAGCTTTGGACTAGTGTGGCGACGATACACATATATAATTAAAGCAAGTAAATAAATAAATCATGTATTAAAGAAATAATCACATAAAAGCAAATAATAGCACATAGGAGCACATAACACATAAACATGATATTCTAGATGCAAAATCCTAAAGAAAGCGAATAAAACACATAACACATAGCACACATAGCACACAAAGCCCTAACTATTACACCGGAGAATAACCTAGTTACAATCTAAAAATAGAAAAAGAATAAAAGATATCCTATCTAACCTATCTATTACACTTTCTATCTAAAATACATAGGCTTTAATTAAATAGATAAAACATAAACTATCTATTACATTCACTATCTAAATACAAAGAATTTACTGAATAGAATATTACCTATCTATTACATTTCTTTGAATAATTAATATTAATTCAAGTAAATAATATGAAATAACTAAATAAACACTCAAACATGGATAAAATTATAAGCACAAAGATACATGAAAACACATAGAAAAACATATAGGAGCACGTAATAGCACACAAAAAGAAATTAAAAGGATAATCGAGGTACCTCCTATTCGAAGACCCGGTACAAGTTGCTACTAAAATGAACAAACATGTCAAAAATACCACTATTTAAATAAATAAACTACTAATTGAATAATTTTCTACCGATCACTATGAACATACCACGATAATTCAAACAATCATAGCAATAATAAACAAAGTAAAAGAAAGAAAATAATGATAATAATAATTAATTATTTAGGAAGAAAAATGAAAATTGTTTAAGTAAAAATAAATAAGTAAATAGGTAAATAAAGCAAAACAACAAAAATAAAGAAATAATAATAATAGAAGATAAAATACAATAATATGTACTTAAACTTTTAACACCCCAAATAATGATTATTAAAATAACTAAAACGAAAATAAAGGAAACTAATTTGCACATTAATTAGACTAACAAGACCCCATTTTAAAGCATTAATTATAAATTTGATAAAATAAAGAAAATGTGAAAAGAAATAATTTAAAGCTTTGAGGATTTAAATTTTTTTTTTTTTGCAAAAAATAAAATATTATAAGATTTGGATTAAAGGTGGAAATTTAGGCAATATTCTAAAGTGAAAAATGTAATTTATGAGGAACAAAAGGGTAAAATTATAATTTCAAACCCTAATTAAGGTAATGACATAGTTTACAACAAATTTAAAAGCTAAAATGTAATTTTCAGCAAGTATAATGCCCAAAAATAAAAAAATTCCAGCAATATTTAAGGCCAAGAACACAATTTCAGCAAGCTCATTAAATAACACACAATTTACAGCAAACATTTAAAGGCAAAATTTCAAGTTTTAGCTATTTGGAGAGCAAAAATATAACTTCCAGCAACATTGGAGAACAATAAAGTAATTCCAGCAAAAATATAATGGCAAAATGAAATTCCAGCAAGGTTTAGGGGCAAAAATGCAAAATTCCAGCAACATGATGGACCAAATTGCAAATTCCAGCCATATTCAAAGACTATAATAGAATTCCAGCAACATTTTATGACAAAAATGGAATTTCCAGCAATGTATAAGGACCAAAATGCAATTTTCAGCAACATTTAAAGGTTCAATTTGTAAATTATAGCCACATTAAACACCATTTTGCAATATCCAACAATAAAAGGGGGTAAAACGAAATTTTCAGAAATATTTAAGGGCAAAAATGCAATTTTAAAAAAGTATAGGGGTCATAATATAATTTTATAAAAATATAGGGGTCAAAATTGAAGATTGAAAAATATAGGGGCCAAAATTATAATTATCTAAAAGTTGAAGGACCTAAATGCAATTAATCGGGACCTAATTGCAAAGAAAATAAAATTACGGGGGTCAATCGATAAAAAACAGAAACTTAAATGCATAAATCATAAATATTCAGGGCCACAGTAGCATTAATAAAAATACAAGGACTGTAAAATAAATACCTATTATTAATTAAAAATAAATTAAAAAAACTAACTAATCAAAACGACGTAGTTTTGAGTGAAACTACGTCAAAACGACGTAGTTTCACTAAAACTACTTTTTTTTTTTTTCGGCTGACTTAGTTTTTTTTTTTTTTTTTTTTTTTACGTTTTCCAGACGTTTTCCCAGATTTCCTTTTTCTTTTTCCTTTTCTTTCTTTTCTCTCTTTTCTCTCTTTCTTTCTTCTTCTCTTTCTTTCTTTCTTCTTCTTCCTTCTTTTCTCCGATCTGCTCTCCCTTTCTTTGTTTTTCTTTTTTTTTTTTTTTTTTTTTCGGTTCTCTCCCTCTCGGATTCTCTCTCTTTCCTTTTCTTCTTCTTCCTTCTTCCCTTTTCTCTTCCCCTTCCGATCTACTCTCCCTTTCCCCATTTTTTTTTTCTTCCTTTCTTCTTCCCTTCTTTTCTTCTTTTCTTCCTCCTTCTTTCTCTCCTCTCCCCTTTTCTTCTTTCCCCTACCCGATTTGCTCTTCCCTTTTTTTTTTTTTTTTCGGTTCTCTCCCTCTCGGATTCTCTCTCTTTCGGCCCTCTCTCACACAAGTCTCTCTCTCTCTCTCTCTCGGCCGGATTCCTTTTTTCAGTTTTTGTTTCCCTTTTTTTTTTTTTTTTTTTTACACAAAAAACAAAACAGAAAACAAAAACAAAAATTTTGAAAGTAAAAGTAGGAAATTTACCTGGCAGTGGTGGTGCTATTGTTGTTGCTGTTGTTGTTGTTTGCTGTTTGTTGATTTTTTTTTTTTCGGTTTTGTGCAGGTGTGTGTATGTGTGGGCTGATGTGTGTGTGTGTGTGTATGTGTCGTGTGTGCTACTGTGTGTGTATGCCTGTTTGTGTGCCTGTGTGCTACTGTGTGTGTATGCCTGTTTGTGTGCCTGTGTGGTGAGGCTTGTATGCAAGTGTGTGTCTGGTTGTGTGTGTTTCTGCAGGGGAGATGAGGTGTAGGTGTGTGTTTTGTGTGTGTTCTGCGTGTTTTGTGTGTGCTTGTCTGCAGGGGAGTGAATTGCAGGTGTGTGTAGTGTTTATGTGCCTGTATGTGAGGCGTGAGAGGGGGAAGAAAATGCAGTGTGTGTGATGTGTGTGTTCTGTGATGCGCAGGGGAAAGGGGAGAACTACAGGTGTGTGTGATGTGTGTGTGTTCGGATGAAGAGAGGGAGGGGAAAGAAAATGCAAGTCTGTGTTTTGTGTTGCTTGCAGGGGAGTTGAAGGTAGTGTGTGTTGTGCGTGAGTGTTCTGTGAGGTGTGTGCAAGTGCAATGAGAGTGCCGAGAGAGGGGGTGCAAAATGTGTGTGCTGTTGTGTCTATGTGGTGGGGTGGAAAATGCAGGAAGGCAGAGGGAAGCAGAGAAAGTTGAGGGAAGTGTGTGCTGGAATGTAATGAAGGTGCAGGTGGAAAGGGACGAGAGGGATGAGGATGAAGGTGAGGGAACTGCAGAAGGAGGGAGATCTCTGTGAAGTGAGTGGTGAAGGCAGATTTTTTTGTAAAAATCTCTGAAAAATTGGTAATTTAGGTGAGAGATGATTGATGGGATTAGAGAGAGAAGTTGGTAGGGGATGGCTGAAAGTATGGTGTTTGCAGAAGCTAAGCAGCAGCAGCAACGCTGCTGCTGTTCCATTCTCTTTTTTTTTTTTTTTTTTTTTTTTTTTGAATTTTGTAAAGAAGGAGAAAAGATAAAAGAAAAGAAGAAGAAGATGTAAGAAAAATAAAAATAAAAATTGGAATAACATAAAAATAAAAAAAATAAAATAAAATAAAATAAAAATAATAATAATAAAAATAAAAAATAAAATTCTATGAACTTCTTAGAATAAAAAATAAAAGGTAAATACAATAAAATAATAAAATTAAAATTAAAACTAAAATCCAGCATTACTAGAAAAAGAAAATCCAAAAATAACAAAAAATTAAAATTTTTAAAGTTAGTTCACTGTTAAAAAACATGTCATAGATAAAAGGATACAATTTGAAATAAATATTAAATAGTTTTTTTTTATTATCAAAAAAAAAAATTTTTACATAAAATTTACAAATATTAGATGCATATATAAAAATTTCACAGACAAAATTCGTAAATAAAGGTGCATTAAAAACGTGACGTAATATGGCAAAAATTATAAAAATCACAAAAATACTAAATGACTCTTAAAAATCACAAATATTTTACACAACATATATTATCTCATGAAACACATATACTAAAGTTTTCACTCAAAAATTTTTAAGATTAACGCATTTTTGGGAAACGTGCATTTGATAAGAATACAAAAATTAAATAAATACTAAACGACATCTAAAAATTATGAGATTTTTACAGAAAATTTATGAGTATTCAAAATGCATATATAAAATTTTTCACTTGAAAATTCTCATAAAAATAGCGCATTGGAAAACGTGCCATTGAATTAAAAGAAATACTAAAATTTAAAATAAATAATGAATGACTCCTAAAAATCATTAAAATCATAAAAAATGAGAAAAATAGTAAAATCATGTATTTAGGAAATAAAATAAAATAAACTAATATTTAAATGGTGAAATTATCATTTTGCCCCTGACACGACAAATTAGACATAATATGCGAAAATTGTACTCAACCCCCGAAAAATGAAGAATACCCCCTAAAATAAAATAACACACGTATTTTTACCAAATGTGTGTCAAAATTTGGTGTCTACAAGCTACATTTTAGCATCAATTTTTGTATTTTTTTTATTTTATGCTTACATCTTTTTAAGGTGATAGTTTGCAAAAATTGTAGTCTGGCGTATAATCTTTTAACAGATATGTATTTACATTGTTAAACGGAAAAAATGATATTTTGTTAAAGAATTTATTACTGTTTTATATTTTGTGAAAATTAGATTCATGCAATTGTGATTATTTTTAACTTTAGTTAAATCAAATTTTAAAATGTCTATTATTATCTATCAATTATTTATCTACCTATTCTATACAAAGGTGAAACCTGGCCCTGGAGCTGCCAACGTTTTGAGGCCTCATTGGTTGTTCGAAAGTCATATGGAGCAGATGAGATGTCCTGCTAAAAAAGAAAGGAGTTGTGAATAGTTTCAAACTGTTTATTCTTGTAATTTCCCCTTTCTATGACCGTGACGTGCCCATGTTTTGTAGAGAAGTGGAGAGAGGAAGACCTTTATGTCCAATTGGGAAAAAAAAACTAAATTGATGAATAGTTTCAAATTGTTGGACCTTTTATTTGTCATTTCTAACTGTTATATATATATATATACTAGGCAGGCTGGCTGTGTTGTTGGACCTTTTATTTGTCATTTCTAACTGTTATATATATATATATATATATATATACACACACACACACACTAGGCTGGCACAACCACTGCCCACTGCCCACTGCTCATAGGGGAATGAGATGATAGGAGAATCAGAAGCCTGGCAGACTGCACGTAAGTATAAAAGGCCAAAAAAAAAAAAAAAAAGTTATTGAGCAGATTGATGTATTGAATTCCTGCAGTTGCTAAAAAAACCAACCAAACAACCAGAAACTGGAAAAGATAACAAGTTGTTGATCAATTTCCAATAACAATGAGCAACAGTTTATCTTTAACGTCACATGACAAAGCAATTTTCCAAATCATTCGTCATTAGGACTCTGTGTTTCTCGTGTGCTTGAAGAACCAATGCTTAACACAGACACAACTTACAAATACAAAATACAAAACATGGCCAGCATATGCAAACTTTTCAAGTTGACTTTTTTAAGAAATGGCATAAAAAATCTGACATCATCACATTCCCATATCAAGCTGAATGTAGTACTAAAACCAACAGAGCTAATACTGCAAGCTGTATTCATATGAACAGCCACAAAAGATCACAAAATGCTGCATACATACAACTTTTTCAGATGTCCAACCATTTATAAGTACATCATAGAAAGTCTACGCAGGCTGTTAGGTTTACATTACACAAGATCTTCACCAGTTACAAAAAAGACATATTATGAATCTTTAAATTATGGCTATTTACCAAATTTAATGAACCATAACATGCTATCAAAAGGAAGTCTTAAAACAGCCAGTTAGAGTATTAATAGACAAAAGTATGTTCAAGGTTTGCATCATTTCATCAGAATCACAGGCTACCTTTTGGCTTTTTTGAAGGACTTTCGTCTGTGTCTTTCTTAGATGATTTCAGCAAGTTTACCAGCAATTTGAGAGGAGCGTTCAAGTGAGATTTCTATGGGTGCAGAGGAAATGGGTTCAATGGCCACAGAGAAGGTTGGTTCAACAGATGAAGCTGGAAGTTCAGGTTGGTTTTCAGTGCCAAAAAGCGCTCTTTTTGCTCCTATCGATGTTGACGCAACATTCTTAACAGCTACAACTTGTTCAGCAATTTCTTGAATTATCAATTTTGTTGTCGGGCTGAACATTTCATCTTCACTTGCATCTTTTGAGAGATGATAACAGATGCTTCATATGGAGTGGCAGTGATTGATGGTTGTGCATGGATTGCTGGTGATGAGAGCATAAAGTATTCATCAAGAGTGTATGCTTTGAGAATGTTGTGTCTTTTCTGTAATTGGCCACGAAACTCAAGATCATAGCTTCTCAAAAAGCAAATGATTGTCTGTTTTTTATGGATTCTGCAAAGTTGTGGTTCAATATTTTCACCCTGCAAATGTAAATTTATTTGAAACATGAGTCAAAACTGTTTGTTTAATGTTCAAATGAGAGTTTAAAAATGAGTGTCTTTGTTTGTGCACTTACACTTTCCTCTTGTTCTTTGAGTTTAACAGCAGTAAAGGGAATCAACTTCTCTACATCTTGACCGAATACAGCACAATCTAAGCTTCCTGTGGCATCAGTTAGTTTGATGGCAATGCGGACACCTCAGTTCAGCTTGAGTAGATGCCTTACATGAAGGACAGGTTATTGTCCAGTCTACATCAGCATTGACTGATTTTTGACAGTTGGCGCAAGATGTGTACCAAAACCTGGTCTGGCCACGAATAAGCTCTGCATCTCCTTTTATCCATGTTGCTTTTTGTTGGTTCTACAAATAGAAAATATTCAACAAATTCATTATAAGTTAAAAACAAAATGATAAAGCATCGAAAATGATTAATGTAAAAAAGAGAGCAAGAATTGCAGAGCATTAGAGAATTACGTTTTTAAACGCATCTTGTGCTGCTTTAATAGTTATAATATCATACTCTCTGGGAATAGGCAACAGAAAAGTTGGATTTTATAAACTTTTGCTTCAAGCAGCAGCTTTAAATCTTCTTTGTTGTTCATGTACCTGTTATAACAGGTAAAAGAATATAATTTTTGCTGTGTGCAATGTATTGAAATAAAAGAGTGAAATGACTTTTTTAACAAATAAAAGCAATAATTACCAGTCTTTCATTTGCGCGAGATCTGGCAAAGGAGGATTCAATAAGAATGCAGACGACATTCTAGACGTCAAAGACAAAGCTGTATATATAAACGAAATGAAGATGAATACATAATTTATCATGCACAAAAAGAAAGTAAATGCTGATGAGAAAGAGGCTCACTGTTAAAGGTAGTGACTTTTACTCGCATAGCAACGATAACAGGTGCAGTAGAAATAAGACTTGCTATTTGGTTACCATCTATCTCTTCAAACTCATTCCATAGTGTTAACAACAGGGGTTTTTTCCTTGAAGAAAATAAAGGACAATTAAAATCATGATGTGCAGGTATAAATGAAGGGAAAATAGTGGAGTATAACAAAGTAATTTACTCTTCATTGATGATGACGAAATCTCTAGCTGTAGCACCTGAACCCTGCTGCTTTTGTGGAAAAACATGCATAACAACAGCTTTCACATCTTAAAAAAAGCGAAAAAAGTTTTGATGTAAGTCAATAAATGCACCTAATCAGCTAACCAATTTAAGACAGTAAATAATTATTGATACTAACTTTGTAACATATCAGTATCAGCATATCTGTACAAATCAGCAAAATTTGTTAGCTGAAAAGTGCAGGGCAAATTTGGAGGAATTTGCTCAGGATGGGGTTCAACCAACGTGGTTGAATTGATGATCCACGAGTATTCATACTCGCTGACTCTGTAAACTGCAGGTGCGTAGTTTACAACTGCATTTGAGATATAGTATCTCCTGAATGGCCATAAAAGGTTGTAAAACAACCTGATGCAGGTGTCATACATAATAGCTGAGATTTTTGTTCCCTGTTGTATTCAGTCAGTTAATTTAATCTGAATGGCCACACACAAATAAGAAAACAACGTAGTAAAAGTTGATGTAAAAAGTTTAAACCTGGGAGTCAGTAAACAAGAAGCGTTTCATTCTTTTTGGAGGTACAGTACGGCTGGTCTGCACATTTGCCCTTTCTATAACTTGGATCAAGACTGTCCAGCCCCTGCTATTTTTGTCAATTTCCACTGCAGAAGACAAAGGTCTAGCCATTGCTAGTTGAAGCTGAAAAAAGAAAGAAAGACTTATCAGTTATGCAACATAAAGGAAAATAGCAAGTTAACTTGCAAGGGAAAATAAAAGTCATAAAATAAGAGCAGAAAAAATGTACTTGGCATATTAATTTGCGAAGCTTCCAAAACTTCTTTATAGACAATATTTTTTGTTTCATTGACATTGGAAGAACCAAAAGAAGGTCTCAGCAAAACTCTAACAGATGTTGATGTTCTAGCACGTGACAATGCAACATATAATTGTCCATGTGAGAAAACTGAGTTCTTTTAAATATATACCAACAAAATCAAGAGTTTGTCCTTGGGCTTTGTTTATAGTCATGGCAAAACAAAGCCTGATTGGAAATTGAATCCTTTTATAAGGAACTGGGTACTGCTCATCATTTGGGGGGTGCAAAGGGATTCTATGAATGAAGACTTCTTTGCCTGCAAATTCACCAAATGTTATTTCTGCACGAATAACGTTACGGGTCAAAACTTTGCAAATTAATCTTGTTCCATTGCAAAGGCCTTCAGCAGGATCAAGATTCCTAAGGAGCATTATGGGCGCATTTGGTTTTAACAACAATCTGTGAGGCGGCATACCGGCAGGAGCAAGAGTATTCAATAAATCAACATATTCAGACTGATCATTCGGATTGAGTGTCTCATCAAAGCTGAGATATTATTATTCACCTGAAATTTTTTGGATCAAAATGTCGTTGATCTCATCAACAAAATGATTTTTCGTAGTGAGTATAGCTCTATTTACTTGGAAAATTGAGCTTTTGGATAGATTGCTGAATTCTGGGTACACAATATCTATAAGTTTATTAAGAGCATCATCCGTCTCTACATGTTGAACCAGAATTGAAGATGGAATTTTTATGACATCATCATGATAAGCTTGTTCTTTTCCATCTCCAACCCTCAAAAGAAACTCAGTAAATTCAGGATCCAATCTAGCTCTCATATTGTCAGTTAATTTAATTTTTTCTAATTTATTCCATAAACTGGAGTTGATCAAACAGGCATTTATTGTTTCAGATTTTGTCCTCTTGCGAACAACGGGCAATGTTTGTCTAAAATCCCCTCCAAGTACTACTACTTTTCCTCCAAAAACTTCATTTGATGTCATTAAATCTCTGAGCAAATCATCTAAAGCTTCAATAGCAGCTCTTTTTGACATCGGAGCTTCATCCCAAATTATTAATTTTGCTTCTTTTATCAAAGCAGCAAGGGCTGTTTGCTTACTAACTCTACATGTTGCTCCATCAGCAATATCAATTGGAATTTTGAACCTCGAATGAGCTGTCCTTCCACCAGGCAAAATGGATGCAGCTATTCCGGAAGTTGCTGTTGCAAGGGCAATATATCCCTTTGATCTAATGTCAGCAAGCAATGCTTTGTACAGGAAAGTTTTTCCTGTACCTCCTGGGCCATCAATGAAAAAGGCACCGGATTTATCTTGGTAAACCCTTTCAGATATGACTTCAAATGCTTTCTTTTGTTTGTGATTCAGCACTGCTACTGCATTTAAGTCACTTTCTGAGACAGCTATGTTTCTTTCTATCATTAGATCTCTTGTTTGATTCTCAATATCAGAACAAGAAAATTATTTGGAATAAGATTAAAAGAATGTATGTCCTTTCCCATTGACTGCAAGAATCTATCTATCTGTTGCAAAACTTGTAAACACTAAATTTTGACACACTCTTTTTATAAAAATGTATTTTTACTTCATTTTAGGATTTTCTTTCTTTATTTTCGGGGTCTATTATAATTTTGTGCATATTATGACTAATTCGTCACATCAAGAGCAAAATGGTAATTTCACCACATAAATATTATTTTATTTTATTTTATTTCCTAAATACATAATTTTGCTATTTTTATCATTATTTATAATTTTAATAATTTTTTGGGAGTCATTTATTATTTATTTAAAATTTTAGTATTTTCTTAATTCAATGGCACATTTTTCAATGCACTATTTTACGAGAATTTTCAAGTAAAAAATTTTATATATGTGTTTTGTATATTTATAAATTTTTTGTAAAAATTTCATGATTTTTAGATGTCGTTTAGTATTTATTTAATTTTTTTATTATTTTCTTTTATTTTTATTTATTTATTAAGGGCACATTTCCCAAGAATACGTTAATCTTAAAATCTATGGGTGAAAAAACTTTGTTATATGTGTTTTATGTGATAATTTATTTTTGTGTAAAATTTTTTGTGATTTTTAAGAGTCATTTAGTATTTTTGTAATCTTCATAATTTTTGTCATATTATGTCACGTTTTTCAATACACTTTTATTTAAGAACTTTTGTGGGTGAAATATTTTATATGTGCATTTAATATTTATAGATTTTATATAAAAATTTTTTTGATAATTTTAAAAACTATTTGGTATTTATTTCAAATTGTATCTTTTTGTCTATGACATGTTTTTCAATGATGAATTAATTTTAAAATTTTAATTTTTATTATTATTGAACTTTCTTTTTCTAGTAATGCTGAATTTTAGTTCTAGTTTTATTTTATTTTATTTTTTAATTCTAGGGAGTTCATAGTGTTTTTATTTTTATTCCAATTTTTCTTCATTTTCTTACAATTTTCTCTTTCCAAAATTCTCAAAAAAAAAAAAAAAAAATACACACACACTGAATTGAAGCTGCTGTTGTTGCATCTGCAAATGGAAAACACTATCATTTTTTGCATACATCCTAACCCACCAACTCTACCCTCTAATCCCATCAATTATCACTCGCCTTGCTACCAGATTTTCAGGAATTTTATTCAATTTTGTTTTCACCATTTTCACACTCAATTCAACTCTCTATGCCATACCTCCCTAACCAGACTTGCACACAGGCGCACAAAACTGCACTCTCCCTCGGCCATCCCTCGCGGGCACACTTTCACTCACAGACAACTCTCAACTCACTTCTCTCGGCTCACTTCCCTTCACAACACACCTCCCTTTCATTCTCTGCATACACAAGCACACACCACATACACAACGTGCACATCACACACACAGTCACACATTTGCATAAACAGACCACACACACTGCATTGTTTCTTCTTTATCTGAATAAATAAGCATTCACAAAAACACACAACCCTCTTCCTTCTCTCGGCTCTCCTTTTCTGTTTTCCCTATACTTGGGCAGAAACTCTCCCTCGCTCTCTCTGTCTTCCCTCACAAAGCACACACAATTCACTCACGCTGCAAAACACAGACACAGCACACAGGCTCACACACACCAGACACACCTCATACACACTAATTCACAGTTCTCATTTCATCTTCCTCTCCCTCTCACAGACACACATTCACTCATGCTGCAAAACACAGACACAGCACACAGGCTCACACATACACAAATTCACAAATGCACACACCTGCAAAACACAACCAATACAAACTGTTCACAAAACACACAGGCATAATCATACAATTCACCCACAAACTCACTCACAATTTGCACATCACATACTCCGGTTGCACAACCACAGACAACACAAACATCCCACGCCAACCACACTATCAGAAACTCCCTCCACCACCACAACCAAGCTTCCCCTGCACACACACAAAACTCCACCAGAAAATCACACAACTTTTCCCCTCTGTTTTTCCCTTCAATAGCAGCACCAAATTCGCTGCAAAAACAGTAATAAAAAAATTAAAAAAACAAACAAACAAACAAACACACCACGTCACCAACAAGCAACAAATTTCAGCAAAGCAATCCACCACCCCGTACATCAACACATAAACACCTGTGCATACAAGTACAGACGAAGGCAACGCGAGAACTCCACCAGTAGAAGCTTCGCCGCTAACGTAGACTACCCAGGACCACCTCCCTTTCTCTCGGTCCTAGAGGTAAAAAAAATAAAAATAAAATAAATAAATAAATTGTTGGGCTGCCTTTATTCGCTTTGAGTATCATATAAATCCATTAAGATCTTGTATGAATGCTTTTGATTTGTGATAACTGATTTGGATTTGGTTATTTAGGTCTTGATTTAGAAGAATTAGGAATTTTGTGAAAAATGAAATTGGTTCTCTTCGGGTGGAGAAACTGATTGAAGTTGGGAGATCATATTGTTGAATTTAAAATGCTGGATTGAAGTTTTAGGGGCTGGATTTGAGAGATTTCAGTGTAGATTTTGGTGCATTTAGTCCTAGAAAGTTTAGAGATGTGGTGAGATTGAAAGTGACGGGTTGGACAATAAGGGGGGATTGTTTTCTGGAAGTAAAGGTTTTGAGTAAAATGGTTTCGTGTACTGGGTTGGAGAAAGTAGACGAATTTGGGGTTGTGGGTTAGTGGTGTTGACTTTATTGGTTGGTAGACATTTAGTAGTTTAGTTAGTTTATTTATTTATTCATTCTATTAGCGCCATTTAGTTTAATGGTTTTGTTAGTTTATGTATTTACTTGGTCATTGATTTGTTTTGGTTTATTTTAGTATTTGATTGAGTAATTAGTTTAGTGAACAAATTTAATTTAGTTAATTAATTTAGTTTTAGTTTTAGTTTGGCATTTTTCTTTGTTTTTTTTTATCATAAAGTAATATTTATGTCCAGTCCTTATATTTTTAGTATTGTTAATTGGCCCCAAAACTATTTTATGCCATGCAATTAAGTCTCCAATTTTTAATAGATTGACCCCCTAGGTTTTATTTTCTTTCAAATAGGCCCTATTTCTTTCGCATTGTCTCTCCCTTTAGCTTGCTAGAAGTTGTAATTTTGTCCCTTAAGTCTTGCTGAAATTATGTTTTCACCCCTCTAGGTTTGCTCCAGTTTTCATTTTTACCCACCATGTATTGCTGGAATTGTATTTTAGCCGTTGAAAATTGCTAAAAATTTATAATTTGGTCCCTAGTGTTGCTGGAATTTATATTTTTGCCCCCCAAGTAGTTAGAACTTGAATTTTAGCCTTTGAATGTTTGTTGAAAATTGTATTTTTACTCTTGAATGTTGCTGAAAATTATAATTTGGTGTTTAATACTCGTTAGAATTTACAAATTGGGGCTTATTGTTGCTGTAAAATTCATTTTTATCCTTGAATAGTTGCAGGAAATTGGAATTTAGTTCTTAAGTTGCTGGAATTTCAATTTGATCCTCAACTGTTACTGGAAATTTGATTTTTACTTCATCAAACTTGCTGAAATTACATTTTTTGTCTTTAAATGCTGCTGTAAATTATGTATTATTCCATAATTTTGCTGAAATTACATTTTTTAGCCTTAAGTATTGCTGAAAATTTCTATTTTTTGGCATTATGCTTGCTGAAATTATACTTTAGCCTTTTAAATTTGTTGTAAATTATGTTATTACCTTAACTATGATTTGAAATTGTACTTTCACTCTTTAGTTTGTTATAAATTATATTTTTACTTTAAGAGTGTTGCCTAAATTTTCACTTTTAACCCAAAACCTTAGAACATTTTTTTATTATTTTTTTCCAAAAAAAGAATTTAATTAATTCCTCAACTTTTTTAATTATTTTCTTTTCATATTTTATTTTTATTTTTAATGTTCCAAAATTTAGACTTTTTGTCTAATTAATGCTCAAATTAGTTTCTTCATTTCTCTTTTAGTTATTTTGGTAATTCTTATTTGTGTGTTAAAAACTTAATTATGTATTGTTGTATTTTATTATTTTTATTTTTATTTTTATTTTTTTCTTTTAACTAAACAATTTTTTCTAAATATTTAATGATTATTTTTCTTTATTTTTGTTTATTATTGCTATAATTGTTTTGAATTATTGTGGCATGTTTATAGTGATTAATATAACATTATTTAATTAATGATCTATTTATTTAAATAATGGTACCTTTGATAAGTTTGTTCTTGTTGTTAGCATCTATACCGAATCTTCGAATGGGAGGTACCCCTGTTATCCTTTCAATGTTTCTTTATGTGCTCCTACGTGCCCCTATGTGTTTTTATATATGTTTTTTATATATATCTCTTCGTGCTTATAATTTTTATTCATGTGTGAACATTTATTTATTTATTTCATATTATTTACTTGAATTTAAATTTTAATTATTCAAAGAAATGTAATAGATAGGTAATATTCTATTTGACAAAAATTTTGTATTTAGATAAAAAAATGTAATAGATAGTTTATATTTTACATATTTAACAAAATCTTATGTATTTTAGATAGAAAATGTAATATATAGGTTAGATATGTTATCTTTCATTTTTTATTTTTTAGATTGTAATTAGACTTCACCGGTGTAATAGTTAGGGCTTTTGTGTGCTATGTGCTTATGTGTTTTATTCGCTTTCTCTAGAACTTTGCATTTAGAATATTATGCTTGTGTGCTATGTGCTCCTATGTGCTATTATGTGATTATTGCTTTAATCTATATTTTTATTTATTTATTTATTTACTTGCCTTATCATAATATATGTGTATCGTCGCCACACTAGTCCAACGCTAGTTGTGGTTAATTTCGATTTCTTCGCTAGTCTAACGCTAGCGGAGAATTTATAGAAAAACAAGCTAGTCCAATGCTAGGCCTTTAGGTCATTTTAGTATTAGAATCATTTCTCATGTGTGCATTCCATACCATTTCACACACATTTTTTCTTTTAGGCCTTTTTCATTTTTGTATGATTTTTATATATACTTTATCATTTATTATCTATTTTAAACATATGTTTAGTGCATAACATTTAGATTCCACCATACATAAAATCTTAGGTCATTTGTGTGATTTAACTAGAAAGTCATCTACTCACGTGGGAAGCGATGGCGTACATGTCGTTTCCCCCTCCATGAGTAGGAATAGTTAGTCACGAGTCTATTAGTCTCTCATACCCATTATGTTGCATCCCCATTTTCTTTGTTCACCTACTATCTATATTACAATTTTTCCTTTCTTTTTACATTCCATTTTGCATCTATATTCATGACTCTATCAAGATCTAAATTCGGGTTTCGCAATTAATGCAATAATTCTAACAAAACCTCAATGGAACATTTTGTTCCTTAACGATATCTATCTTTTAGGACTAGATTTGCATCCATATAGTTACATCTAAATGTGATAAAATCTTAGGGTTATATTAGGAAAATTTAGACTAAACCTCGCAACTAGTTTCGGCTAGGTTGAAAGAGTGCCTTAGGTGTAAACCGTTGCCTTCCCTTTTTTCAACTGTGACTCTTGAACCTTTTTCTCTTGTCGTCAAAGACCTAGAGTTGTCTTAAAAAGGGTTTTTCTTGTTTTTCTTATATTTTTCTCAAAAAATCATTTTTAAATAAATCATTCTCGATTTTTTTACCTTTTATAAAATATTTTTTGGTGATTTGGTACACCAAAACTCATTACCAAGTGGCAACTCTCTTTTTATTAAAAACCCTTTGTAGACTCTATTTTCGAGCCCAAAAATTGTCGCATTTTCAAAGTCCCATTTTAGGCCCTTTTCTTTTTGCTTTTTCAAAATAAAGCATTTTTAAAATCACATTTTTTGTCAAACTATCTTTTATAATGCATTTTCTAAAAATCATTTTACAAAAAAACTACACTTTTTTCTAATAATAAACACAAGATATAATTTCCTTTTTCCGACTTTCGAGAAAAAATGGGGCGCGACAAAACTTTTTTCTTTATTTCTATTGTGCTTAAATTGCATGATCTAAGAAAATCTTCAGACGTTGCATGCTCAAATTTCTGCCAAAGTTTAAGAGAATCGTTTGGATAGGCGTAAACTAAAAGTGTAGCAAAAAGTCTTCTCAATTCATAAGGCATATGAAACTGAGAAGCTTTCTCCAAACAAAGTTTTTGGCTGTGATCATCTTGAAGTAAACCTCTCAATAATGCTGCTTCATGAAATGTATTGACAAGGACTCCGTTATAGGTTCTTAAATCTGCAAATGATATTGGACATAGAACCTTCGACAAAAGAAGTCTCAAGTAATACCTCTCATCTTCAGATGGATGAGCTATCATTATTCTACTAATCGAATGGCCTCTTTCACGAAATTTCCAACATCGTTGATCAGGCTTCCAAACAAAATGCTTTGGAACTTCTAAATAAGTAAGTTTCAGTTCTTGAGCAATTTTATTTGTTTTATTTGCATAAAAGAATTCTGTGAGCATAGTCTTCCTTAAAAAAGTATTGCTGACAACATTCTGTAATTTATTACGTTTCTAAAAACTCAAAAGCTGATAGTTCTCAAGGTGTAGAGGCAACTGGATAACAGCTGGTTTCAATTCAGTAATTGGAAACCAATATATTCTCCAAATTGCTTCTACAGGGGAAACCCACCTAGCTGAAACATGCTGTTTAATTTCATCAACTATCGAGCCTAGTTTTTCAGAAGCAGCTGCAAAACTTGTCCTATCATGGCCTTTACAAATGTATCTGTAAATATATTTGACTCCTTTTGTCGCGCCCCATTTTTCGAAAAAGAAAAATAAAAATAATAATGATGAATGTGTGGTCGGGAAAAAAGAAAAGGAAGAATTAAATGTGATTGTTTAAAAAATGCTTTATTTTAAAATAAAAGAAAAAGGGCCTAAAATGGGACTTTGAAAATGCGACGGTTTTTTGGCCCGAAAATAAAGTCTAAAAAGGGTTTCTTTAATGAAAAAGGAGTCGCCACTTGGTATTGAGTTTTGGTGTACCAAGTCACCCGAAAATATTTTGTGAAAGGTAAAAATTTGGGAATGATTTATTTAAAGAAATGATTTTTTTTTGAAAAATATAAGAAAAACAAGAAAAACCCTTTTAGACGACTCCAGGTCTTTGAAAATAAGAGAAAAAGGTTCGGGAGTCACAGTTGAAGAAAGGGAAGGCAAAGGCTTGCACCTAAGGCACCCTTTCAACCTAGCCGAAACTAGTTGCGAGGTTTAGTCTAAATTTTCCTAGAATAACCCTAAAGTTTTATCACATTTGGATGCAACTATATGAATGCAAATCTGGTCCTAAAATGAATATCGTTAAGGGACAAAATGTTCCATTGAGGTTTGGTCGGAATTATCGCATTAATTGCGAAACCCGGATCTAAACCTCGATGGAGTCACGAGTATGAATGCAAAATGGAATGCAAAAGAAAAAGAAAATAGTAGTATAGATAGTAAGTGAACAAAGAAAGTAGGGATGCAAACATAACGGGTACGGGAGACGAATAGACTCGTGACTAAATGTTTCTACTCACGGAGGGGGGAACGACATGTACGCCATCGCTTCCCACGTGAGTAGATGACTATTTCTTAGTCAAAATCACGCAAATGACCTAAGATTCTATGTGTGGTGGAATCTAAATGTTATGTACTAAACATTTGTTAAAAAAAATAGATAGTAAGTGGTAACATATATATAAAAATTATACAAAAATGAAAAAGGCCTAAAAAAAGAAGAGAAAAAAAAAAAGCGTGTGTAATGGTCATGAGATGCACACAAAAAATGATCCTAATGCTAAAATGACCTAAAGGCTTAGCATTGGACTAGCCTACTTTCTAAAAATTCTCCGCTAGCGTTGGACTAGCGAAGAAAGTCGAAATGAACCACAACTAGCGTTGGACTAGTGTGGCGACGATACACATATATAATTAAAGCAAGTAAATAAATAAAGCATGTATTAAAGCAATAATCACATAAAAGAAAATAATAGCACATAGGAGCACATAACACATAAACATGATATTCTAGATGCAAAATCCTAAAGAAAGCGGATAAAACACCTAAGCACATAGCACACATAGCACACAAAGCCCTAACTATTACACCGGAGAATAACCTAATTACAATCTAAAAATAGAAAAAAGAATAAAAGATATCCTATCTAACCTATCTATTACACTTTCTATCTAAAATACATAGGCTTTAATTAAATAGATAAAACATAAATTATCTATTACATTAATTATCTAAATACAAAGAATTTTGCTAAATAGAATATATTATCTATCTATTACATTTCTTTGAATAATCAAAAATTAAATTCGAGTAAATAATACGACATAAATAAATAAACACTCGCACATGGATAAAATTATAAGCACAAAGATGCATAAAACACATAGAAAAACACATAGGAGCACGTAAAAGCACATAAAGAATAATAAAAAAAGGGTAATAGAGGTACCTCCTATTCGAAGACCTGGTACAAATTGCTACTAAAATGAACAAACTTGTGAAAAATACCACTATTTAAATAAATAAACTACTAATTGAATAATTTCCTACCGATCACTATGAACATACCACGATAATTCAAACAATCATAGCAATAATAAACAAAGTAAAAGAAAGAAAATAATGATAATAATAATTAATTATTTAGGAAGAAAAATGAAAATTGTTTAAGTAAAAATAAATAAGTAAATAGGTAAATAAAGCAAAACAACAAAAACAAAGAAATAATAATAATTAAAGATAAAATACAATAATATGTACTTAAACTTTTAACACCCCAAATAATGATTATTAAAATAACTAAAACGAAAATAAAGGAAACTAATTTGCACATTAATAAGACTAACAAGACCCCATTTTAAAGCATTAATTATAAATTTGATAAAATAAAGAAAATGTGAAAAGAAATAATTTAAAGCTTTGAGGATTTAACTAATTTTAAATTTTTCTTTTTGCAAAAAATAAAATATTATAAGATTTGGATTAAAGGTACAATTTCAGCAAGCTTATTAAATAACACACAATTTACAGCAAACATTTAAAGGCAAAATTTCAAGTTTTAGCTATTTGGAGAGCAAAAATATAAATTCCAGCAACATTGGAGGACAATAAAGTAATTCCAGCAAAAATATAATGGCAAAATGAAATTCCAGCAAGGTTTAGGGGCAAAAATGCAAAATTCCAGCAACATGATGGACCAAATTGCAAATTCCAGCCATATTCAAAGACTATAATAGAATTCCAGCAACATTTTATGACAAAAATGGAATTTCCAGCAATGTATAAGGGCCAAAATGTAATTTTCAGTAACATTTAAAGCCTAAAATATAATAAAAGAAAGCTTGGGAGGCAAAATTGCAATTTTCATAAATATCAGAGGGTAAAAATGCAATTCCAGCAAAATCTAGGGGTCAGAATGTAATTACCGCAAAATATAGGGGTCAAAATGAAAAATTAAAAACGTAGGGGGGCAAAATTATAATTATCTAAAAGTTGAGGGACCTAAATGCAATTAATCGGGACCTAATTGCAAAGAAAATTAAATTATGGGGGTCAATCTACAATAAACAGAAATTTAAATGCACCAGTCAAACATTCCAGGGCCACAGTAGCATTAATGAAAAGTATAAGGACTATAAAATAAATACCTATTATTAATTAAAAATAAATTAAAAAAACTAACCTAATCAAAACGACGTAGTTTTGAGTGAAACTACGTCAAAACGACGTAGTTTCACTAAAACTCCCTTTTTTTTTTTTTTTTTTTTACCGATTTTAGTTTAGTTTTTTTTTTTTTTTTCTCTTCCTGATTTCTCTTTTTCTTTTCTTTTTCTTTCTTTCTTTCTTTCTTTTCTCTCTTCTCTTCCTTCTTTCTTCTTTTCTTTTTCTCTCTTCTTCCTCCCCGATTCCCCTCTGCTTCCCCTCTCTGTTCTCTCCGTCCGATCCTCTCTCTCTCACAGGTCTCTCTCTCTCTCTCTCTTGGTCCGAAAAAAAAATCCCTAAATTACCTACTAAACTACATCTATTAATTGTACAAAAATGAAAGAGAGATTGGAAAAAAAATTTTTTTTTTTTTTTACCTGGACCGACAAGAGAGGGTGGTCTGGCGCCGGTGGTGGTGCGGCGGCGTCACTGGTGGTGCTCTGGTTGGGATTTGGCCGGTTGTTGTTGTTGTTGCCTCTCTTTTTTTTTTTTAATGCTGATTCTGTGCAGGTAGTGTGCGTGTGTGGACTGATGTGTGTGTGTGTGTGTAGGTTTTGCTGGAATCTGTGTGTATTTTGTGTGTTGTGTGCTACTATTGTGAGTGAGATGCAGGTGTGTGCGTGTGTGTGGGCTGATGTGTGTGTGTGTGTGGGTTGTTGCTGTGTGTTTTTTTTTTTTTTGTGTAATGCAGGTGTGAAGTGCGTGTGTGTTTATGGTGTGTATGTGCAAGTGTGTGTGGTGTGTGAAGGTGCGTGCAATTGTGCCTGGTTTGTGGAAGTGCAGGTGTATATGTTGTGCGTTTGTTTTCTCTGCAGGTGTATGCAATTGTGAATGTGAGAGGGGAAGAGTGTGTGCAGGTTTTGCAGGTGTGTTTGTGAGGCTTTGGCCGAGAGAGAAGAGGGAGTTGTGTGTGTTGTGGTTGTGTGTTTTTTGGTGCAGGGGATGGAGAGTGTAGGTGTGTATTGTGCGTGAGTGAGTGAGTGCACTGCAGAGGGGTGAAGGAGGCTGAGAGGGAGGTCTGTGTGTGAGGTGTGAATGTGTGTTTGGATGTGTGCGAATGTGGCTGTGTGTTGTGTGTGTGTAGCGAGTGAGTGTTTTGTGAGGGAAGGAGTGAACGTGTGTGCTGGTGAAGGTGCAGGGAGGAAGAGAGGTGCTTGGAGAAAATGCCCAGGAGAGGAGTGTTGCAGGTGAATGGTTTTTTGTGAGGGGAAGGGGATGTGTGGTGCAAGTGTGTGTTCTGCCTGTGAATTGAGCGTGAAAGGTGCAGAGAGGGAGTGGTGAGGTTGTGTGAGTGTTGTATGCTTGTGCAAGGGAAGGGGGCTGAGAGAGTGAGGGTGAGTGAAGTGAGTGAGAAGTGAGTGAAGTGAGTGCAAGTGAGTATTGCAGGTGCTGATGTGTGTGGTGTGTGTTAATGGTATGCTTGTGTACCGTGTGTTTCTGTGCGTGTTTTATGGAGTGGAGTCCGGATGAAGCAGTGCTTCTGTGTGCCTATGTGTGTATGCTTGTGCAAGGGAAAGGGAGGCAGAGGGAGTGAGACTGTGAATTGTGCCTAGTGAGTTTCTGTGTTTGTGAATGGAGGGGTAGTGGGGTTGAGATAGTGCAGAGAGGGGGCCGAGGTGTGTGTGTCTGTTGGGTTGAGAGTGCAAGTGAGGTGTTTGATGTGTATGTGAGGGAGGCGTGAGAGAGTGCCCAAAAATCCTGAAAATCTGGTAAAGACCATAAAATGGGGGAAGAAAAGTGGATTTTGTTATCCATTTGCAGAACAAGCAGCAGCAGAATGCTGCTGCTTTTCATCTTTTTTTTTCTTTTTTTTTTTTTTTAAGAAAGAGAAGAAAATAAAGACACTGAAAATAAAATAAAACTACTTGAATATATTTTTTTTAAATTATATATATAAAATAAAAATAAAAATAAATAAATAATAATAATAATAATACTAATAATAAATAAAATACAATATTATAAGAAGGGAAAGATAAAATTTAATGTAACAAATGAAAGGTTAATTCAACATTAGGAAAAACACAACTTAAAATAAATACCAAATGGTCTTTAAGAAAAATAATAATAATAATAAAAATAAAAATAATTTTTTTTTTTAACATGAAAATTTATAAAATGCTTGTAGACAAAATTCTTCATAAAGAAAATCTTAAATAAAAAGTGCATTGGAAAGCGTGCTGTTGAATTAAAAAATAATAAAGTTTTAAATAAATAATGAATGACTCCTAAAAATCATTTAAATCATAAATAATGATAAAAATAGTAAAATCATGGATTTAGGAAATAAAATAAAATAAACTAATATTTACATGGTGAAATTACCATTTTGCCCCTAATGTGATGAATTAGACATAATATGCGAAAATTGTACTCGACCCCCGAAAAATGAGAAAATACCCCCTAAAATAAGAGTGACACACATATTTTTACAAAAGGTGTGTCAAAATTTGGTGTCTACACCTTTAATGGTAGAGCAAATATCTACACTAATGTGACAGTCAAATTTAGCAAGTAGGTATGGATTATAGGGGACAACCCATGTGTTATCCAACAGAACTCCTCGCACCATTGCTTGAACACCACTATTACTTCTGCGATATGAAGGATAAGCACCAGTAGTTTGAATGGTTTCTTCACAAAAATCCTTAGGATAGTTATTTCTACATGTGCCATTTTTCTTCATGCAGACATTTGATGGGTTAAGTGCTCCACAAGCGCCATGCAGCATATGCTTGATAACCATTTTATATAAATGTGGATACTTGGCCTTATCCAGTATCTTTGTAGAAACAATTTGGTCATACTGTTGGGGGCTATACATCTTGTATTTTGACTTGAGAATCAACGAGAAATGTGCATGTGGAAGTCCTCTTTTTTGATACTCAATAATGTAAGTATAAGCTGCAATTTCTCAAAAAATGCATCTTTTAAAAAGGTCTTCTTTTAGCTCTTCTAATTTAGCATGGAAAACTTTGGAAATCAAATCCGGTCGATTTTGTGGCTCTTCTTCTGGTATCATATGTTCTTTTATCTCTGGCCAATTTGGATTGCAGGTGATAGTTAAGAAAATGTTGGGCTTACCGTATTTTTGAACTAAAGTCATTGCATCATGTATTTTCTCCTCATATTTCTTGGTCCTCCAATAAAAGTTGGAAGCAAAATAATTCTTTGTCCAACATTCACTCCCTGCATTTCACCAGCAGCCATAGCACCAACAATTCCTTGGAGAAATTCTTTTCGAATTTCTTCTTGTTGAGACCTAAAGAAGTCAAGTCTTTGTGTCTCGATTTTTTCATAGTGAGCATAGAATTTGTTTTGATAACCATGACAACAAGTGATGAGACAAAAAGCAAATAATCATCTTGAATTATATGGCACTTTGGCAGGAATTTGGTTAACCGAACATGACGTTAAGTAATAATAGTTGTTACACAAGAAATAGGAATTGTGGCCTGTAATATTTAACCTATTGCTTGTGATTAGCTATGTTAAATCTCAAGAGGACTCGAACTGCCCAACACCGATACTTTTCCCGTGTGGTCCATGGTTTTAGTTTATTTCATTTAGTTTACTTTGATTCATTGGCGACTCTGTTTTACAGTTACCTTGCTCCCGAGTATGCAATGACTGGTCATCTCCTAGTGAAAAGTGATGTTTATGGCTATGGTGTAGTGCTTCTTGAGCTCTTAACCGGACGAAAACCTGTGGATTTATCGCAGCCACCAGGTCAGGAAAATCTTGTTGCTTGGGCCCGTCCACTCCTCACAAACAATGAAGGTTTGGAAACAATCATAGATTCTACTCTAAAGACGAACTTTTCATTCGAGAGTGTTGCCAAATTTGCAGCAATTGCATCCATGTGTGTGTTCAATCTGATGTATCTCATCGTCCATTTATGGGTGAAGTTGTTCAAGCATTGAAGCTTGTTTGCAATTAGTTCGATGAGACACGAGGACTGATGTCAAGAAGTGTCAGCCAGGATGATTTTTCTATTGATATAGATAGTAATCATAGCAGAATTTCAGGTGACCTAGGGGAAGCTTCAAATCCTAATTACACAATGCATGGCTTTGGCTCTACTTTTGAAGATAAGAGAGCATTATCAACTAATCTTGTGCCCGTTGACTTTGAAGGAGTAGAATCTGAATCTTTTAGGAGACAATTTAATTCTGCTCCTCTTAAAATGGGAAGAAAAAGGCGTTTCTGGGAACGATTAAGAGGACTGTCCAGTGGCAGCATGAGTGAGCATGGGTTTTTAATTAATAAATCAGCTTTGATGAGTCAGAGGCCCCAGTTTGGTAATACTTTTTTCAAGATTCAGTTTATTATTGCTACAAGTTTTAAAGATTCAATATGCAAGCAAGGGAACAGTTGTAATGCATATAGAGCTGTAAAATCTGGCTGTCATGTAGGTAGTACCGGAAGGCTGTGGATTTTGGGGCCTGTACAATTGCCAGGTAAAATTTGAAATGCAGCTGCACCATATGGCACTCAATGAAATCTTCATTGAAAATTTTTGGAAGCAAAAGATGCAGGTTTGTCCAGTTCAATTTGTAAGTAATCTTCCATCTTCCGTTCAGTTAGCAAAGCTGGAGAAGACGTGCCAAAAGATTTACAAAATCATTTGTAAAGAATTCTTGTAAAATTAATTAATCCCAGTTATAGTTTTTGAGCAAAAGATTGCATTGCTTGAAAACCGTTTTGCAATCCTTGTTTTTTTTCCCACCTTCTCGGCATCCAAATCTCAGTATTCTCAATAGAACTGCCATCCAAGAGTGCCAAGATGTATATACCCCTGTTGTAAACCTCATTATCTATTTAACCTGCACAAAATATTCTATTTCTGATGGAACAATTTAACCAACACTTCAATGTATAAACTATAATCATCACTATTCCTATTTATTGCTGTTGTCTATTAATCCCATCATATTTGCATTATCTGTAACAGCAATAAAAGGCACCCCATATCTGATTGAAAGGGAGAGAACCAGGGAGAGCCATGCTCTCCTCTTAATTAAAACACAAATAATGAATTATAAAACTATGTATTTTCTATTTTATTATAAAACTATGTATTTTCTACTTTACTTTGTTATGCTCCTTGAGCAGAAGAAGGCGCATTACAAGACAAATTATCAAAATCTTGAAGCTTTAACTTGAAATAATTTAAATTGTACACTGCCGCAATCAAGAACGAAACAACAGTCGGCAACAAGCTTCAATAACCAACGCAGGATTAGCAGAGACTTTATATTCCAACATGAAACAAACTTCTTCTGAATAAATACAATGAATCAAATAGGATGGAAGCAATCATTTTCATTCTTTCAATGCAGAGACTATCCCTATATATATAACTAGCTTGCTAATGTTAGTCACAAAAATTAAATTTTCAACAAACAACGTTCACTGATCTCTTCAAATGATTAAGGTGTGGAACTCTAAAAGCCCGCTCCTCTTCCTAATCTCTCTCTTAATATCTTCATTCCCATATATCTGCATAAAACACAAAAGTCCTCCATATAAGTATCACCATTTAGCTATTTTAGAGCGTCACAATCATACCAAATGGTAGATACAAGTGATGTGATGTGAGCAAATATTTGATGCAGCAGATTTAAACACTTATACTGTGATTACCTGCCCATCATCATGACCGTGGCTTGAGGATTAGTGCCTGGAGAATCTCTGAATATTGAACCATCGATGACACGAAGCCTTTGGACACCAAGGACCTTATAATCAGGACCTACCACCTTACTAACATGGCATCCTCCATGGTAGTGCCAAATTGTGACTACAGTGTCTTTACAAAACTGCTCCAAGAACTTAGTGTCATTTGTTTGCTTGGGTATAAGGTTAACATTAGCCTGCACACTCATATTGAGCAGCTTCTCCGTTGTTTCGTTCTTGCACTGTGAGTAATTGGTAAAATGTTTCGAGTTCACAATCTTCTCCACAACGCGTATACCATTGACACATTTTTGTAAATCAAGAGGATGGCTGAAGTAGTTGAAGGTGATAGACGGGTTGTCATCTACATTGGTGTTGATCAGGCTAATTTTGCCTGTTGACAAGGGCCTGGCAATCTTTTCTAAGATGAAACCTCCCATGAACACTTCACGTGGAAGGTCACTTTTTCTGTTTCTGTATGCTTGAATTGCTTCTTGTGTTCTGTGTTTTGGGGGAATTGTGGAAAGCTGCCCAACCTAGTAATAATAAGATGATGCATTAACTTCAAGTATGAAAAATGAATAAATGGCCACTAGCCTTGTGGTCCAGTCGTAGCATTCCTTATCGTTATACAAGGGTATGATACGAATCATCCATTCGTGCTACCCATCCAACATGTATCAAGACTCAAGGGAAACAAATACAAGTAAAAAAGGAATAATTGTTTTGTTTTTAAATACTAGATCAATTACTACTGACCTCAGCAGAAAGGATTCCGTGATGGCAGTGAATGCTGTCCAAGGACTGTCCAAATCCACTACTAGCTTCAATGTACACTCCCATCTTGGTAATCCCAACAGTTTGTATCAGAGATTGCTCAACAGGTCCATTGGTTGGAATGAATATTGTGTTCAGGGGGTTATCGACCATGCCTTTCCCTACAAATGGATTGTTAAGCACCATAGGTATGTTAAATTTCTTAAGGTCTGCCTTTGGTCCAATCCCACTGAGAAGCAGCAGTTGAGGGCTCCCAATCGCTCCACTTGACAGTATAATTTCACTCCTCTTTCTCCTCGAAAGGAATGCTTGATGTAGCATACCCTTTTCATCTTTGAAGATCACTCCAATGGCCCTAGGACTTTTACCTGTATCAAACATAATTAATCACTAAGTTTTACTACACTAAACGACTATAATCACATCAGTTACTGATGGTCCTTTTGAAACATACCCGTTGTGTCAAAGACAATTTTCTGAACAGTTGCATGTACCAAGACATTGAGCTTTTCAGGGTTGGCCGAGGCAAGTAGCTCAGCAGCTGTGTGACGGCGACCGAATCTGCCAAAGATGGTACCTCCAACCTTGGTTCCATATATGTGATCATAGGTGAAGCCATTGAAGGGTGAGATACCAACTTCCAGGAGACTGTCCCTTACTGCCTGCTGCCATGGTGCAAGGTCTGGCTTGTGAACAATTTGTTTTTCAATCCAGGGATAGGACTCATTCACCAGTTTTTCATCCCAGCCTACATCTCTTATGTAACTGCAAATTTGAAGAGTTTCTAGTATTAATCAACATGTCCATGTTTCACCAAATCAAATGAAATGAACCAACAATATTTGAGGACTTTCTAGTGCATCAAGTTTTCTTTTTCTAAATCTACTTTATTGGACATTGTTTAATAGTCGTAATTTTTATTTTCAAATTATGTATCCAATGAGGATAAAGAATTACTGATCCAACCAATCTGTGTAGATCTAGTAAAAAACAATGGTGACATACATTTTGGTAATTTAATGTGTACACCTACTGAAAAGAATGTTCAATATGAAACCATAAATTAGCAACATGTACTAATTTTAATAGGTTGAACCATGATCCTAGGAAGTCTTGCCTAAACACTTTATAACCAATTAGTACTCCTTGCTTACTGTAGAGGGACAATTATAGTTCTCTTGTATGGTACAATGATTATGACGTTTTATGTCAAGATAGTTGGGACTTGGGGGCCATCGTGAGTGAGTATTGTGTGCACCACGTGCGTCACGTGGCGTGTCACGTGATGCACTAGAACCAATCACACATTGTCAAATAATAAAAGGTATGACCTACCATTGCCACATGGCGATAAATTATTGGTTCTAGTACATCACGTGACAATGCACGTGGTGTATTGTATACTTTTCCGGGCCATCGTTGGCTATAGGAATCCATAAATGCTTCATTGGTCTTTGAATCAATGCTTACCTAATCATAATAAGTCTGGACAAAGCAGGTGATTAGTTCAAGCAAAAATGTATCACAATTGACATGTTAGGACATTGAGCATTCAGTGATATAAGGACCCTCCTGAAATTTAATACAAAGCAATATATATGAAAAAAGATGACAGAATATCATAAATGTTCTGATGATGGTAGAATGACAATTCATATCAATTTGCTATGTTACTATTTAATAGTACTATCTTCCTGGAACAATTTAGATAAACCAACAGCCACTAAGGACGAATTGAAGTTGTAATATCGTCCATGAAATGAAAAATCGTCATTAATAATCTTTGCCAGAGTGTATAGCCCGCACTAGATTGTATGAAATTTTAATTATGCATGAATGTTGAAAAAGAAGTCTATTCAAGATGCAAGACAGACAACGATAGTTACACGTACGTTCACAATAACGCATGGAACTTGAAGCACTTATATGCTTTAATTGAACAAATTATACTAGACAACGACGCTGACTGAGAGGAAACCACAAAATTCATATATAGGGGAAAAATAATATTTATCGGCAAGACTCTCTTGAGATTATACTTCAAATTCTTTTCCTCTTTGCAGATACAGAATCTCTTAAGGTTTGTTCTCAATAAATTCTAATTTTTATAAAAATTAATTTTAAATAAGTTAAAAATAAGTTACTTGTGATTTTAACTTAAAAAATTCAAAAGTACGGTAAAAAAAAAGCAATTGAAAATATCACAAATCTGATTTTTCAAATTCAAAAGCTAAAAACAGATTAAAAAAAAAACTGTTGATTTCAAAATTTACCTACTTTTTCCACTGCTTTACTACTAGTATTTTATGTTCAGCAAAGTAGAAACTTCATTTTTCTTTTTTCGTGTAAAAAGCATTTGCCAAAATTTTTAGAGTACGCAGCATATTTCCCCGAGGCAGTCAATGACTCCATTTCCAGAAAATATTGTTGCAGCTTGTGGCGGGGTAGCTGGATCTGGTTTGGAGTTTTAATTACCTTTGTCAAAAGTGGGTAAATTATTGCAACGACATCGTGGACCAAGACTAAAGCCTCTTACCCGTACTCCACTTAAGAACAGTATTCCGGGGCTGGTGCTATACCTATACTATGAAGCTTTAGGTTGGTACAATTGTTGTACATGTCACAATGTTTGGAAAAATTCTTATATAAACCGGTTAAAGCTGCTATCTAAGTATAATGATGAATGTTGATGTAAGACAGTAATGTAAAAATCCTTATGTGGTTCTATTTAAATCACAAAATTTATAGGTAGAGCCGTAGATTGGGTTTATGTAAAAATTTTCACAATGTTTGGGTCTAAATGTATAATATACATTAATTTTTTTAATGTTTTTAGCGACTTAGTTTTACAAATAAAATATTCAACTGTTCATGCTACATCACTAATTCTGTGTAAATACGCAGAACAGTTATACAATAACTTTTCGTTATCGTAACATTCAACAAAAATGATAAATTTTCATAAATAATTAATAAATTTTAATAAAAAAATATAAAATTTTCTTCAAAAACTTACTATTTCTTCTTTTTTTTTTTAAATTACTGGGCACTCCAACATTTTCCTACTATACACCCAAAAATGGGGCATTTACGTCAATTGCGCATGTCCAATCTCCAACAAGAACTCGAGTCTATCTCTACGTACTGTTCATATTGCTGATGTATGTGTTTGGTCAAAACTGCACTCACCACCGTAAACTCAGCAACTCGGTGCAGTAGTTGGTCGTTACTTACTTATTGCCCTCAGGTCAGGCAAAAAATTGAAGGATAAAGATAGCCACTCCTCCAATGTCTTATATTTTATTTACTTTCTAGTACTCTAATCACTTAACAAAAGGTGCATTTGGGCCCAATGATAAAAAATCAATGGAGCAATATTTTTTTCATATTTTGCTTGGTTTTCCCTATGGATTTTTGGGTAAATATTTGTAGAAAAATAAGGGGGAAAAAAAAAAAAGAGAACATTTAATTTACTTTGTAGGAGAAGAAAGCCAGACTTGTACCTTGAGCTTGCCCTGGTATAGAAACCAGCATTGATGGAAGTGCCCCCACCAAGAACTCTAGCCCTCGAATTAAATACCCCATCGGTGGAAACGAAAGTTTGCGAAGCAGATGATGATGAAGTGTCTGCTAATGAGATGTGGAAGTTCTGCATGAACGACACATTTACGTTCCCAAATGGAACTCCACCTCTTTCCAGCAGCAGCACGCTGAAATTCTGAGATAGCGTGGCCGCCAAGGGACAACCTGCCGTGCCACCCCCTACTATTATGTAGTCATATCCATTATTTTCCCCGCCAACCCCCGGGTTCAGTGATGCTGATGAGGAAAAAGAACTTGCGTGTTTGATAAAGGGTATCGGTTTTCCCATTTTTCCGCCTTGCCTGTACAAAACAATATAGCTTTCGGCTTACAGAATTTCCTTCCTAATTAGTACAAGGATAATATTAATTTTAGAAACATTAAAAATGAAATGGTAACACTAGTAATGCGAGAATCTAAGGGAAGTCTGGTGATCAAATCTTTGTTTAGTATCTCTAATCCTGTTAATAATGCACAAGATCAGGAGCATTCCAACCTTGATCCCCCCCCCCCCCTCCCCCCCCCCCCCCCCCCCCCCCCCCCCCCCCCCCGCCCTTCTTCCTTTCTTTCCACTCTACTACATTGTTGAACAATGTTGCTAGTAGTGCGAGTAATACTTAGTGAACCTCTACTAGTCTACTACATTAGTAATAGTAAATAAATAATTTCTTTGGAAACTTAGTCTTGTGATCGAATCTCTATTCAGCACGCTTAAATCCTGAGATCGAAGTGGCGCGAATTTTTTCTGAATGAAGTAGGAAACAAGTGAAAGAAAGAAAGAAAGAAAGGAAGAACAAAGAACCTTGACAGGGGGAAGTGAGAGCGTTGAGCCATAGAAGTAAAGAAAGAAGGAGCTTCAAATCTGATGCGCCAACCAGCATAGCCATTGACAGACAGGATGCACACAGAGACCTCCTCAGAATCAATAAACTAATTAGAAAGAGAGAATGGAATTTCCTTCGCTTCGGTTAACTCTTTCTTCAGTCTCACCCTGATGTGGCTGCACTTGGTTGGCCTTGTTCTGCGTGTATCACGCACATACAGAGCATATATTTATACACCTCACCAATTACATGATTGCACACACACAAAAGTGTGTTACTGTGTGTTTTACTCAATCGTCATGCATGAATCCCATTAGCCGAAATAATACGTAATGGCCAGTACAATAATTAGCAAGGAGAACATGGGATAAGCCAAATAATTGTAGTTGATTTTCTCATTAATTTTCTTTCTTAATTTCAAGCTTTGTAGTATTATTAAATGTCACGAAATCTCTAATTAGGAGCACGCATTTAATGGGTGAAATAAATGTGTGCAGTTGAGGCTTAGGAGTGGGTAATCAATGCATGGCCGTTCGATTTCTTTTATTAGCATCTATCTATCTATTTAGTAATGTGTACGTGGACAGCTCACAATAGCAGCTGCTAGCTGCCTTCCATCACCATTACAGTCAGTTATTTAAGCTATGTTTTAACTTTTATGGCCGGAGTTTATGAACATTCTAGGATGGTAGTATGGGGAGATTCTAATTCGGATCCAAAACTCCACTCGTAAATTTTGTGATTTAGAAGAAAGACACAAATTTAGTAATGCATATCGATATAATAAAGTGATATAAAAAATACTTATGTGATTTCCTTTTTCATGCTTATGTGACTTCCTTTTCATGCTTACGTGATTTCCTTTTCAAACCATAAAATCTATAAGTGAAACGTAAATCAAATAGATGCAAGAATTTTTGGTAGTACTTTTTTGTAGTATGTTAGTATGGTACCGTTGTCTAAAGGACTTGTTCATGACTTCCTTTTGTAACTATGGGTTGCAATTCACTCTTCAATTACCGCCACAGAAAAGAAAAAGAAGGAAAAAAAAAAAAAAAAAAGGCATCCACATCCATCATCCTATAAAGTTGGAGCATTCTCAAGTCTCCAGTTCTTGCTGTATTATTTGATGAAGCTCGTCAATTAATCTAGCAAAAAGTTAAGAAACAGATGGGAAAACTAAAGAAGGTTAACACAATAGTTATTCTATGTGGTCACCGATGCTTGTGTAGGGCCCCTAATTAAAAAAGAAGAGGGAAAGAGGGACAAATATCAAATTAATTTATTTCCTTCTCGTTTATTTTCAATTTTTTTTTCCGAAAAATATGAAGACGACTCAATTTGTGGAGCAATTGCACATCCCGCAACCTATTCATATCACTCAAAGAAATTTTTATTCAAGTCTCAATACAATTCTGTTTACCGGATATATAACCTGATTAGTGACATAGTTCAATGTAAA